>OZ014482.1:10423801-10708473 GCA_963965965.1 Trididemnum nubilum | reverse complement strand
TTGATCTACCGGTACATGATTTTTTACACAAAAGACAAGGTTAGATTTCGATGTTTTGTGGTTTAGGAGAAGAGAGCACAAAATTAAGAAAAAAAAATCAATGTGGCCCAAAGTGTAGGTATGGATGAAAGGGTATCTTAGAACATATAGCCATGCAAAAAATTTTCTGCCGTACTTAAGCCATTTTTTAATACAACCGCTTTCTACACCAAACTTTTAGGGTGGTTTTCGGGTTTTAAACCTGAAGTCATGGGACTAATTGCCTTGAAATTTGGTACAAACATATAACTTATGAATCTCAAACTGCTGTCAAAATTTCATGTAGCTAGGCCAAACCATTCTTGAGTTATAAGCAAACGTCTGAAACTTCACACTCATTAACTTTGAAAATGGTCGAGTAAAAACTAAGAAACATGCAATGCGAGGTCAGTTGTTCTAATTATAGGCCTACAGGTTCTATCTGTCTAGTGAGTGTTTTCTATCACTATCAGTTTTTCTGAACCATGTCAGACTGTCAGATGTTTTGGCAATCAAAAACAATCTACCACTCTACTTGATAATTCCACGCAACTACTGTCAGACTGTACTAATCCTGAACCATTAGCTCAAAAAAGGAATAAATATCACGCGCTCTGCATGCTGTCACAAGCTACTACACTTGTATGTAGCTGTCTAACTCGGTAAAAACAACTTTGCTGCCTCCCAACGTAAGCCTACATATGGGTATTCAATATTGGGTAAACTAGCTTACTTATCAGCATATTCGTTAACCCTCCCAACTCTGCAAGAACATCTCTCACAAGCTCACTAACTAGCCCATTTCTACAAAGCAAATTATTTTGCATTAGTAGAGTACCGGTAATCGATGGATTAGACCAAGCCGAGGCTTACTGTTTCAATGAATAACCATACCGGTAAGCTAAATTCTGAAATGCTATAAGCAGTGTAACTGTTGGTTGCTTGCGAAGTTGGCTAAGTGGTCACAGCACTTGGATAGCAGCCCAGAGGTTGTGGATTTGATTCTCCACAGGGTCGATTAGGATAGCCTCCAATTCATATACGGTATCAGTGATGTTGAAAATGGGAAATCGATGTAACAAACAAGAAGGTTATAATTTACTATGTACAAGAAGTGTATAGGTTTTTTAGCTCTAGCTTAACCTAAGAGCTATGCAAAACAGTCACTGCCATGTCCTGCCTAATCAGGCAACCAATTAACCAGCAACCACTAACCAGATCAACTCGGCGTTGTGTAAATCCCACACTGGCTTGCGGCGACGATTGGGAATCCCTTGTGATGTCACAAAATATTTTTCAATTGCATCACATATAGTTGTACTTTTCGTCACACTGCAAACTGCCGTAGTGCCGTAGCCGCATGAACCTCATTACCGCAGCCAGTAGAGTCGATGTTGATTATAGTGGGTTGACAATTATTCTCATTCCTTCGGTACTTGATTTGTACGGAGTTTGAATAAATTAAGGCTCCATTCCGGACAAATCACAAACAAGAAGCTAGTAGATAAAACTAACGCAAACAACAGCAATCAAGCGTAATGGTGCGTCGCTTTTATGTTGCTTTTGTATGCGAAAAAGCTGCTGCACCGCGTTTGCTATCTCTCCGGGTAACATCACTGCTCGAACCCTAATGCAAGGTTTTGAAGGAAAAAAAGATTGCAACACAAATCGACTCGATTGCGAGACTTGCCGGACGCACTCAGCACGAATTGAACTTGATTGCGAGAGTTGCAAGGCGCGTGCTCAAACCACTGCACCATCACCGCCACACCGTGATCTTGTTTAGGTGCCATATTTAAATCGAATGAATGATAAAAAAGCAGTAGAGCGTTAGGCTTGATTGCCATTGCTTGCATCAATTTTATCGATTAGCATCTCCTAAATCACAAAAGAAGAACCGAGTAGCAAGTATCGAGCAAAGAAGTGAAAAAAAAGTATTGAAGGTAACAAAAATAATACATTTTTTAAGAAGTACAGAGGGTACCGATAACCATATTAAAAAAGTACCACATACAAAAGTACTGCGGTACTGCCCACCTCTGCAAGCAGATCGAACTAATTGATGAAACACGATGTTAAAATCAGAGGTGGAGTCCTCGTGGACGTCCTTGGCCTCGAGGACAGATTTTGAAGTCCTTGGCCTCGAAGGTCAAGTCCTTGGGCTTGGCCTCGAGGCCTCAAGTCCTTGAAAACTGGCCTGTCCTCGGCTCGAGGACAGCACTATATTTTGTATTGTTAAAATTTTGTGGAGCGCTTGAAAAATTTTTTGAAAAACGTTTTTTTGTGGACATCACTTGAAAAAAAATTTTTTTTTGGAGAGCAATTGCGCTTGTGTCCTTGGTCCTTGGCCTTGGCCTCGAGCATTCCTGTCCTTGGCCTTGAGAGTGTCTGTCCTCGGAAAGGCTGTCCTTGGCCTTGGCCTCGAGCCTTGTGTCCTCGACTCCACCTCTGGTTAAAATCATTAAAAATAATCTGCCCTGCTTTTCAACTAGTGACTGAAGACCCAATTTAAATCTTTGTTTGTGCATTTGTGTCTGATTAAGTATTGGATTTCACAATCTTGTAACTTAAATCGAAAAGATTATTTGTCATTGTCTAATTGGTGTTTAAGTTAAATTACTGAGTAATTATTATCCTTTGTTAAAAATAAGCTGTTAATTAGCACATCTTCTCAGGCCGTATTTTAGAATTGTTGTTTTAGAAGGTTTCTTTTCGTGCATTATTTGTTTTTTTAATACAACTGTAGAGTGTAGAGTGGCAGCTGCCAACCTTTGTTAATTTCTGGCCTTTGGATGCTAGACAAAGGCGATTCCATGAGCTATTATTGATTGCTTGAAACTATTTAAACGTGCTTGGAGCCTGGGAGCTGAGTAGTAACAAAAATGAGTGAAGTGAACAGTGTAAGTTTTTGGTGAAACGTGTTAAATGCTGCTTAACTTGGGTAAATTGCGTTTTGCGTTCTCTTTCTCTCCATCCTTGTAGTAGAAGCTATACTCATGCAAACGTTCACGCACGTGCCATTGCCTTTTTCTCATACATGATAGATTGATTGATTGGTGCATTTTTATCCTCCTATCATGAGAAAGTGACGATGCGCTGTGTTTGGTTTAAATACAACATTTGGTTTAAATATGACATTTTGTCACTGCATTGTTGCAAGCTGCGCAGTGTAGTGGTTATCATGCTCAGCTACCAACCCTCCACACCCGGGTTTGATTCGTGGTTGGGTAGTGAATGTGTGATGCAGTATGCAGGAACTGGGAAGGAAATACACAAAGCTATCTTTTTTTTGCTTCAAAACCTTGCATAACATTTAGGGTTGGGGCAGGGATGTCAGCCTGAGGGGATAGCAATTACGTAGCAGCAGCTTTTTAGGTTACAAAAGCGATGTACCGTTACGCTTGAGTGCGGCTCCCTGCGTAAGTTTTGCACGACTAGCTCCTCGTCATCCTTGTTTATGGATTTGACTATTGACTGTGAGGGAACAGTCTTGTACATTGGAAGAAAGGCCCTGAATTGGTCTGTGCTCTGTACATCGTTTTTGAGACTACTTCGTTTTGTCTGTATTTTTCTTTATTCAGTATAACGATAAATTCCATTAAAAATCAGTGAATCAAGTGTTCAGCTGTCAGAAGGAGAAAGGGATTGGGAGAGTTTGGCATAGCTCTCCTACACGTTATTGAAGTTGGCTATAATACTCCGCATCGTTGCCCTGCAGAAAACACAAAACGGTTCTGATTGGCAAGGCTTAGCAGATCTTCAAATTTAACGAGAAACGGTTTGGCAAACTGACACTGGGTGTCACCATTTTGGGGTGACACCATATTATGATGAGAAACCATAACTCCACCGATTTGTGGTGAATACCTTAATTTTTTCACTTTGTTTGGTCGTCCCCATCCTCATTTGGACTAAAAACCCTCTGATTTTTAGGCAAAGACCTTTTTTTTGGTCTTCGCATAGGCCTACTTTTGGACCAAAAACCCACTTACCGGTATTTTGCAGCAAAAACTTTTTTTTTGTTCTTCACCTATTTTTGGTACAAAAAAAGGTGCCACCACAAAATCCCACCTCGGGTTCCACCATTTTTAGCAACACCTCTTCAGTTTGTTAGAACATGCCCTAATGGTCCATTCGTCCTAAACAAAGTATTACCCATTTTCCACTTTTCTACTCAGAATATTTAAAGTAATATCTGTTGGTAAACAGTGAACTTTCTGCCTTAGAACTTGGATGGTTTCCAAGGCACACAAGAAACAGCATAGGCCTTGTCGGTAAAGCCTAGGGGTGGCGCAGTGTCTGATACCAGTTATTCAAACCAGATACCAACGGAAGTATACTCACAGATCTTCGGTCCTAAGTGCTGTGCAGTGATTCACTTGGAATTTAGCCTACCGTAGAGATACAGTGGGTAAATTTGAGGAAAAGGCTTAGTGCACATTTCGTAATAAAGCCTAACAAAACCTAACCCTAAGCTCTAGCCCTAACCTAAACCTATAACTGTAATAATCAAAATAACAGTTTCCAAAAGTGAATGACGTCACCGGAATTGTTGTTTATTTAACCGCACTTGTTCCATGCTCCAAGTCACTTTGTAAATTAAAATCGGAAATTTTTGTGTATATGTAGTTGGTCAGACCGTCAGAAGTACCGGTAATGGCAGCTCGCACCACTATCAATAACCCTAACAGTTTTTGAAATTTATTAAGAACAATGTACCGGTACTGAGAAATTAATAATAACATTGCTAAGCTAGATTTGCTTTATTAAAATAATTTTGAAATTTATCTCTTACTTTCGTTGGCAATAAAAGTTTTTAAATTTTTATTTTGAAGTGTTTTTAAAAATTTATCTTCTGGACATATAAGCAGATTTTAAACTTGAGTTTAAAGAAATAGAAAACATGACACCTTTGATTAAATGTATTGAAACTGTGTCTGGACATAATGACAGAGTTTGGGATATTAAATGGAATCCAGGAGGAACACTTCTTGCATCATGTGGAACTGACAAAACTATTCGAATTTGGGGCAAAGAAGGTATGGTACATTACGGTATTGTACAGACTGCTCTTCATATAGCCTATTTATTTTGTATTCAACTGATTGAAGTTAAATCTGAAATCCACCAGCAATCGTATTTGTAAATATTAATAGAGCTTTGATGCAACTTTAAAATCTGTTCATATGCTACAGTTCAGTTTAAATTCTGGCAATGAAGTTATGCTGAACAGAGGTTAAAGCACCAATATTGGTAGCATAAAATAAATTTCGTTTCTTGCATTCTAGTACTAGCATTTTAAACTTTTTTTTTCTTGGGTGGTACCTTACATCTTACGATCAAAAGTTGGTACTCATATGCTATTTTTTGTCTAGAAGAAAGACTAAGATTACAAACATATCAGATCTTTAAACAGTTAGAAGACCTGTTTGTTTTGCTCTATCAAAATGTAGCTCCATAGATAAACTTAAAATTATTTTTTACATTTTTTTAGAGCAATCAATCAACTTTATTCGGAATGGTTCAATGCTAACACCATAGTACATTTTGTGAAAGCACAATAACCAAACTTGGAGACAGTGAAAATGACCATATGGTCTTCAAGTCAGTTGCTCCCCTCAAAGCTCATAATACACAAAAGTAAACAGTAAAAAAAAATAGCGAACGCAAAGATATATACAAAATTAGGCTATAATTGAAAATTCTTTGAGCAAATTTTACACAACATGTCAGCATTAATATCGAAAATTTATACAGAGAAAATGTGTAAAATTTAAATGGAGAAAAAAAATTTTTTTTGTCATACTTTGAGGAAATTCATGTAGTTTCTCAATTGCAACCGGTTTTCTAACTTTGCTACCCTGTTTGCACAAACTGTCTGCAGTACCATTTGGTGAACTGCAGGCCTGTAAAAGCTTGACAGCCTAAGTTAAGGGAAAAGCAATTAGAGTTTCACTGGTTTACAGTATATATTACACTACAAATTACGCAAGCTAACAGTAAAATGTGGAGACTGCAAACACGACAATGTGGTCTTTAAGTCAGCAGTCCCCCTATAATGTATATTTCAAATTATTACATGGATATACTAATCTAGAAAAGTAGTTTCTCTTCTACAAAAACCAACACAAACAAAAATATATCATAAGCAATACAAGCATTTACAAGTTCAGAGAATATATGCAAAATAGTCCCTTCCAAAAAAAACAGTTAAAAAAACAAAAAGAAAAAAGCAATAATGATGGAAACAACAAGTGAATATCTCTTGGGTAGTTTTCATTCAGTTAAAAATTATAATGATAAGTCAATAAAAACGAATGTGTTTTAGCAAACCCAACCAATCTCTGACCTTTTATTTACATATTGGTATTTAAAGGTGAATCTGTTAATTAGCATAGTAGATCTGTTAATTAGCATAGTAGAAGGTATCAAATGGTTTGTATAATGTTTTTCAAATGAATTTATTGGTAGAGTTTTCAGTTTACTGGGCACTTCTTTCCATAACTTGGGGCCAATATATTGAAACATTTTCTTTCCAAAGTTAGGCTTTATTTGTGGCAATACATAATTATTTTTGACTAAATGTCTAGTGCTATAATTGTGTTGTGCTGTAACTGGCTTAATTGAATGAAAATGAGGTTTATGTGGATTTTCGCCAGTGATTAGCATTAATTTAGTCACTTCTAATTTAAATATATCAGAGATTTTAGGAAAATTTAGTTGGTGAAATAAGGAGTAATGAAGGGGTTAGAAAAGGTTGTCTAGTCATAATGCTTACTGTTCTTTTATGTAATTTTTTAATTGGGTTTAGTACACATTTTGATGTCTGGCTTTTTTAACCTGAAACACTATAATCACTGCTGCAAGTGTAGTACCAGTAATTATTTGACTGATTTTTATACATTGATATCATAGAAATCATGACTCTGAACTTAAGTACAAGATAGTCCAACTGTCTCTGAATGTTTTTTTTTAACTTTGCAGTCTAAATTCTAGATAACATTAACACACTATTTTTTAAATGTTTTTATAGGTAACCATTGGGTTTGTAAAGCTATGCTTGAAGATGGCCACCAACGTACTATTCGAAAGCTGGGTTGGTCCCCATGTGGAAATTTACTTGCCTCAGCTAGTTTTGACGCTACTGTCTGTGTATGGAGCAAGAGGTCAGGACAGTTTGAGTCATCAGCCACTTTAGAAGGTCATGAAAATGAGATTAAAGCTGCTTCGTGGTCTATGTCTGGGTCTTTTCTTGCTACTTGCTCAAGAGATAAATCGGTCTGGATATGGGAAGGTATTTTAACATCAATGTGAATTTTGTTACTTACATTCATAGGCGTTGATTTTAGGGGGCTTGGGGGCGATGCCCCACAGGTCTGTCACTGAAGGGGGCAAAATATGTCTGGCCCCCTCGCTTTTTTTGGCAGGTAATACCCAATTGGCAACAAGAACTTTGAAATTCTGGACCGAGATAGAACCAGAATGCGGCGAAGACCTTTTTTTTTTGGTCTTCACCTGAATTTGGGGACAAAATTCCACACTGAAATAGAATTATTAAGTATAACCAAACTTCACAAAAGCATTTCGCCCCCTCAGCATTTGCTTAACAAAAAATTGACGCCTATGCTCACATTTCATTGTAAACTCGTATATCATTCTGTTTTGTGTTATTTGAGATATGTAATATCCAAACCCGTTTACAGACGAAATCCCGAATGGACTAAATCCCGAATTGGACATAATCCCGAATGGACAAAATCTCAAATTGGACAAAATCTCGAATGGCAAAAGATACCGAATTGGACAAAATCCCGTTTCGGACAAAATCCAGAATGGACAAAATCCAGAATTGGACAAAATCCAGGATTGGACAAAATCCCAAATGGACAAAATCCCGAATTGGACAAAATCCCGTATAGAAAAAATCCAGAATTGGACAAAATCCTAAATGGAAAAAATCCCAAATTGGACAAAATCCCAAATCGGACCAAATTCAGAATGGACAAAATCCCGCCCGAATAGACAAAGTCCCGAATCGGACAAAATTCCAAATAGACAAAATCCAAAATGGACAAAATCTCGAATAGACAAAATCCAGAATGGACAAAATCCCGAATGAAAAAAATCCTGAATTGCACAAAATCCAGAATGGACAAAATCTACTCGTAGAATTGAACTAATTTCAAAAATAGACATAGTCAGGATTAATAGTGCCCTCACTGCTGGCTTTTAAGCACTAAGAAAAGAAATAATTTGCCAACAAAACTGCGTGTTGTTCATTCGCTTGTGTCGTGGCGATCTAGAAAAACAGCGCATAAGCAAAATAGAGTGATCAAGTCAAAAAACTTTTCAGTTTTGTCGAGTTAATTACCTGTAGGTTTGTCCCGGTGCGAAAGCCTCGCACTTATCACTTTTACCGTCAACTCCTTCAGTTTGCAGAAAAAGAAACTAGGTTTGGTTAATACAGTATTTAGAATAAATCAGCGAGTTTTGCTCTGGACAAAAAAGTAAGCAATTAAGAGGTTAAAAGGAACTTGGCCCACGAATAAACTCCCTGAAAGTAAAATTTCATTGTTTCCAATGTTGCTTTCTTTTTTGCCAGGAACAAAATTTGGTATGAATGTGTACAAAATATTAAATGTTGTTTGCCGTGACTAAAAGGATTTCCTTTGAATTAAACTAAAATCGGCTAAAGAGCAATAAAGTTTAGAAATTTTACTTCAGTTCAATGATTATGTGTTATGAGCATATGCTTTAATGCTGCAGTTAAGTGAATTTTGTTTTTGTTAAGTTTAGTACGGTACAATAAATTTTTTTATTTCTAATTCATAACCAGCTGACGAACATGAATTCAAGAGGAATGCAGGACAGTTTCATACAAAACTTGCTGATTTATTCTAAATACTGTATTAACCTAGTTTCTTTTTCTGCAAACTGAAGGAGTTGACGGCAAACGTGATAAGTGCAAGGCTTTCGCTGCGGGATAAACTGCTTGGCACCTAATTAACTCCACAAAACTGCAAAGTTTTTTGACTTGATCGCTCTAATTTTATATATGCGTTGTTTTTCTAGGTCGCCACAACACAAGCGAATGAACGACATTGTTGGTAAATTATTCAAATTTACGTATTGCTGCTTATAAGCTAGCAGTGAGTACACTATAATTCTGACTTAGTCTATTTTTGAAGTAGGTTCAGTTCTAGATTTTTCTATTCTAGATTTTGTCCAATTCGGGATTTTTTCCGTTATAGATTTTGTCCAATTCTGGATTTCGTCCATTCGGGATTTTGTCCAATTCAGGATTTTGCTTTTCTGGATTTTGTCCTATTCGAAATTTTGTCCGTTCTGGATTTTTTCCATTAAGGTTTTGTCCATTTTTTCTATTCTGGATTTTGTCCATTCGGGGTTTTGTACTGGTCCATCCAAACCACCTCCCAAATATGAAAACATCAGAAGCAAAGCTTCCATAGTCCTTAATTCTTGCTTGAAATATACATGAGTGCCAGTCAATGTATGAGTTGGTAGTCTGATATACTGTAGTCACTTTATTCTTTAGTTGATGAAGACGATGACTTTGAATGTGCTGGTGTGCTTAGTATTCACACCCAGGATGTAAAAGATGTCGCTTGGCATCCTCATGAAGATGTAAGTTGTTAAATACAATAAAATTAATTTCAACTGAATTGTTAATTTCAACTGAATTGTTGTACTGGTACGCATTTAAGTCACACCATCATACTAGTGTAACTGGATAATATTTCGCAGTAGTGGCCACTCAGTATGGAAATACTGGAATGTATTTGAATTGTATTGCTCTAACCTCGCTGATTTTTAAGCCCTTTAAGAGAATTGGAGGGAATTCCAACTTCGCTAACGCGATTGATTTGAAGTATGTACCGCTATTTCATTCACTTGATCAATAAAGGAACTAGAATAGAAACTACAAATGACATTGCAGCCAAATGGAAATGAGAACTTTGACGCAACTGATTAGGGTTTTAATCAAAACGTCACAGACCCTGCTGATTCACTTGAATTTAGATGCTCGCCTCTGCAAGCTACGACAACACAATCAAACTAATTAAAGAATGTGATGGAGAATGGCTGGTTTTTGCAACATTAACAGGTCACACATCCACTGTGTGGTCTTTATCATGGGACAGATCTGGTCGAAGAATTGTATCAGGATCAGATGATAAAACAATTAGAATATGGCAACGGTTTGATGTTAACAACAAAGAAGGTATCTTTCAAGTGTCTGTGAAATTGTTTGTTCTTGGAAACTACTTGTACCAGCGAACGGTGTTAGAAAATCCTCATGCTAAAGAGGATTCGATTTGTGTGTACTGGGTATACTTGAAAGTAGATTCGCTACTACTGGTGCACTTTCAGATCGTTTTACCTAGCAATTATTGTTCAATAATTGTAAGCGAATACCCAATCGGGTTGTTCAAAAAAACATCTTTGTTGAAAAGTGATGCTGCAAACGGCTTTTCCCGTTGTATTCCCCAAAAAATGACATTGACCAATTTTCACAAAAAAATTTTGATGTTTAGGGGGTGCGCAACTCTATTTTGGTTCATGACGTCATGACACATTTTCGAAAATCAAAATGCCACAAATGATGCTGTATAGTCAACTATTGAAGCAGTAACTGAAACTTGGTGGAAATCGGGAATTCCCATGAAAGTTAGTTGAAGTTACATTCAAAATAACTTCTAAAAATGCAACTGGAAGTTGTTTTGAACGCAACTGCAAGTACTTTTCATGGGAATTCGCGATTTCAACCAAATTTCAGTTACTGCTTCAATCGTTCGCTTTACAGCATCATTTGTTGTGGAAATTTGATTTTTGAAAATGTGACAAAAGTAACGCCCCCCAGAGGTGGAAAGTTTTTTTTTTTGGCAAAATTAACTTAATTTTAGGTCTGTTTTGATAAAAATTAATGCTATTAAAACATTGCATAAAATATAGTGGTGCAAAAACATGATTGTACTAGTTGCATGAATGGGCTATGTGGGAGGTAGCTATAGCTAGCATTTCGGTTCTTTTATTTTCAAGCCTGTAAATCATAAAATCCCACGCCGCGGTTAGTTCAATAAAACTCTCCAACAATACCTAATCTATTTTTCGTCTATATTTTATACAGAAAGATATACTTAACGGGGCTAATGCAAGGAAGTTGGACAGAAGTGATTGGTAATTAACTAATATTGAATAGCTTCCCCCATTCCTGAGCATATTATATTTTTGATGAAAACTATGTTAAGCATTTTTCAATAAGCGATGAAATTAGAATACCAATTTTTAGCCATTTTTTGAGTTGTATTTTGACAAATTAGCTCCCCTTTAAATATAAACGTTCGAAAATATGCTTCAAATAATTTTTTGAGTCTATTACAGTGCAAAAGACAGTCTCAGAAGAGCTAAAAACAGTCTCAGAAGACCTATTTTCCTTATTCTGCGTTTTGGCTGGCAGGCTAATGGGGGGGCTATAGCCCACCTTACCCCCACCCCCTGGCCACGCTACTGCATGACATCACCATTTGTCGTCAAGAATTGGTATTAAGATCAGATTTAGGATTGCCAATCAACCAAATTTCAGTTTCGCTTCTTGTTGTAGTCATGTTTACTTACTCAATCGAATAAAACTGTGCAGTAAAATAATTTATGCTTTCAGCACAATTCAAACGCAAATGTTAAATCTAAAAAAGTACTCTATGATTAGTATATTGCCTAAAAAGACGTTGCACATGACTGATATTATTTGCACTGAAACGATTTTGTATAGACAAGAGGAAACCAGGTAAACATTTTCCATTTAATACGTGGTAAAGCGTGTAAAGATGCAATTTTAGCTTAAAATGATGACGTCATCGATTAAAAATTTTGAAATAAATTTTTACCTAATGCTAATAAACCAAAAAAATCTACAAATTACGACTCAGTAGGTCATTCTGCATCTGTTGATATGTCACTTGCCAGCGTTTTCCGAAAACTAATTTTTCACTTATTTTAATGACGTCATCAACTAAAATCGAGTTGCGCACCCCCTAAACAACAAAATTTTTTTGCAAAAATTGGTCAGTGTCATTGTTTTGGGTAAATACGACGGGAAAAGCCGTTTGCAGCATCACTTTTCAAAAAGAATTTTTTTTAACAACCGTATTCCCCAACAACGCAGCTTGAACAATCAAGCGAAGTTTGGTTTCATGCCAGACCCAGTCGAGTTAACTGTGCGCAGAAAGTGTAAGCATTCATTAATATCTATCGCTTGGTGGTCATTATTAACCCTCACCAGCCTTCTTTTTGTAGGAATTCCAACACCGAAAGGTGAACCGGCCTGGAGCTGTGTTTGCACTTTATCTGGATACTTCGATCGACCAATTTATTGTGTGAGCTGGTAAGGGTTCTTGTTTAAGTTAAAAGCTGGAACATACAACAGCAATAAATGAAGCATTTTGATCATGCTCTTAACATGATCACAAGTCTTGAATGTCTTTAAATGCTAGTATGATGGCAAAATTCTGCTGTGCTTTCTCTCTGGGTGCAGTTTGTATGTGATGATTCAGCTTTAATTCAATGTTTGGTTATTTGCAACAGGTGTCATCAAACCGACTTGATAGCAGCTGCTGCTGGGGATAACAGTTTAGCAATTTTTTGCGAAGATCCGCTATCAAAAATCGCGGAACCCACGTTTAATTTGCTCATAAGGACTAAGCAAGCGCATGAGCAAGATGTAAACGCTGTGGCGTGGAATCCAGCCTTACGAGGCATGTTAGCGACTTGTAGCGATGATGGTGAAATTAAAGTGTGGCAGTTAAGTTCTGACGAATTAGAGAGCGAAAATGCATGATATGGCAACGACTCGCAATGGACAAATGATAGTGCGCGTCGATTTGCGTTTGTTTTGCAAAGAGCAGAGATGAATGTGCAATACTTTTACGTGCAGTATCACGTGCAACTGAACCTCCGACAACATTGGTGCGATGAATTCTGGATCTTCAAACATCAGTTATCGTGTATTTTTTAAAAATCAACGAGAAAAACACGCTATATTGGCAGTTGATAAAAAGTAAAGGTTCATCAATGTCACGTTAATGGTGCAGTGAAACAAACGTCGTATGCCAGTTATGCTGTGCGATTTTGAAAGGTATAAATAGTATTTTCCTATTTCTTCAATACCTTCATATCGTCAGTCGTACGTTTACCGGCCTGAAAAATAAATCATCATTAAGAGTGGATTTATTTTTCGATTCTTTGCTGTATTGCTCTCGGCACCAATTTCAAATTATGATACTGGAACTGACGTAACAAGTTTACGTTTGAACGTCAGTACTCTTTAAATTTTTGCAAAATTGACTGTGTTTATGAATTGTTGACTTTAAGAGTCGAGTGGTAACGCGTTCGTCCCTGGAGCGGGAGGTATGAGGCTCAAATCTCGGCCCGGTCAAATCGGACTCAGTGTTGCCAATGGCTCATCACAGCTGCAACATTTCATCGAAAGAAGCTTAGCTGCCTGGGCGCAATGACGCGACGATGGGCCCGCAAACTCGCTACATAGTTCGGCGTAATGCAGCTAGTATAATGAAAGATTTGATTTAGAACCATGCTTATGGCAAATTTACTCTGCTTGTACTGTACTTTTAATAAACAAAAATTCTGACACTTGGGCAAGCATACAGGAACCCAGGACCTCTCTTGCTTCCGAGCTGGCCACTCAGCATCGATCATAATTGGCGAATAGGTCTGCATTACTACACATTAATTAGAAAGGATAACGCAAACTTCACAGAGCTCCTTGCTACGTTATTTGGGCTGTTTAACGATACGCAGGGGAGAATATCGACTCTTATTGATTAAAACCATCTATTTATGTTCAGAAAACAAATAGTTTTTAGGTCGATTTTATCTCTACTATGCTGTTCAATTGAGCCCAAACATTGAAATACGAAGTATCATCATGCCAGAAATCGATTCCAGTTGGTGATATATCGTCAAATCAAGCGCGATGATCGTGTACACGAGAGTGTATTGTGCAATTCTGCAGTTTCGTGCTATACACATTACACAGTAGCTTTTATGCACGCCAACAACAAATACAGTATAACTGATAATACACGTCTAATTCCAAGGGTTCATTAAGGAGCTGAACCGATGAACCCAATATCCACCTTATTCAATGGTATTCCACTAACGTTACTGAAATCAAATACACAAAAGCATCTCTTTGAAATCACTAATCAGCAGATATTCGAACTGTTCTGAATCATAGGAGCCGGCGCACGTACCTTTTCAATGACGACAGATTTTCTTAATGTACTTCTGCGAAGACCTTTCGAGCCGATCTGTTGCTTCGTTGTTTCCATTATCATCTGGGTAGTGAGGAATTGCTGAAATGATGTTATGCTCAATTAACAAATATGCTTCTAAGCAATCTCAATGAATTCAAAGAACTCTCTGCTACACTGAAACAAACATGCCTCAGTTGCAGTTTGTTGGAGATGTACAGTTGTACACTTACCACTATTTCCATGATCGTACCTAACGCGAATAATCGAATATGCATCAATACAGGTTGCAAGTTATATTCGTATCTCGAGGTTGATAATTTTATTTCCACTGCATTGCAAATCCCTCAAAAGCATTTAAAATTATATACCGTAAATAAGAAAAAATTGTGTTTCGCTTGCTGTTTCTACTGTTTCAAGAATAATCATCATACTGCTTGGGAAGCGAGCTACAATAACTTTCCACTCGCAAACATAGCACACTTTAATAGTTAAGTACCTCAACCTGATCCATCACATCTTTTTGCATGTCTTGCGTCATTTTATAGACGTCATGTTCACAATTGTTATACATTAAAGCATTTTGAAACATCAACATCAAATCTCGTTGAAACTCGCTCGTCGTTCGAACCTAAAACATAGTCAGAATTGCAACCATATCCTCTGAAAACCGAATTTTGGATGGATATTAGTTGCAGATTTAAACTGTAAAATATCGAATGGGGAGACGCTTTCGCAGTCGTGACCAGACGAATTCGGAATGCAAATTCAAGAATTCAAGGTCTCTCTGGTGCGAATTTTGCCCCCAAAGTCGAGTGAAGACCAAAAAAAAAGGCCATCACCGCAATTTGGTTGTACGGTATATGGAATTAGAGATTTATTGAACTATCAGCCACTTTTTCGTCCAGGACGCTTTCTGCTATTGGAAGTGTGCTAAGTATCGATAAGGGACGCTAAATCTCGATGGGGAGACGCGTCCCCCGAACAGTTTAAGTACTGGGTGCAGTTAATTATATTGTCACAATCCGTACTAGGACAATTTTCACACAATGTAAGATAAGTTCGCGCTGCAGTAGGCGATTTGTCAAGTTCACAAAACCAAAGATATTGAACGAGTTCTATAGTCTAAAAGCATAAGTTTCCAATATAAACACACCCAGGCGTACGAGGGGACTACATCGTACTCAGGTGAAGTAGGGTCAGGTAAGTACACGCACTCATTTAGTATGATACAGTAAACACCCTAGTTTATTATTTAGGCAGACCAAATCCTGAAGACTTTCTTTTCTAGGTCTTCACTTAATTTCAGACCAAAACCTGGTCGGATTTCCGGCAGAACATAATCGTAATTTTCAGTCTTCGTACCCCCTGACAAAATTTCTCTCTGAGGCCATGAGCACACCTAATGTCATTACAACGCTGCAGAGGACACTTACTACGCCATTTTCAACATTTCGTTTCAACGTGGAAAGATCCATAGGACGCAGAACTATACTGGAGTAGTTTGGAGCTATTTCATTAGTAACAGGCTGTAGAAATATACTCGCGTATCTAAAAAAAAACATTTTGTTTATCGGTAGTATTAGTTGCAACCAAGCAACAAATAGTTATTTAGCAACATTTTGTTTATCGGTAGTATTTAGTTACAACCAAGCAACAAACAGTTATTTAGCAACTTTGGAAAGTTTCCGAAATTTTCTAAAAGCGATTGTATTTCTTAGTGTACTTTTTTCTCGAAGAATAATCAAAAGCAAAAAAAAGAAAATTAAAGAAATCTGCAACTAAACCGTTTTTCTTCAAATCAAGATATATTTGCAACATTAGCATATATTCATTAGCCACTATTTTAAACACATTGTTAATACGTATAGCTTAAAAACTACAAATTTTTATATTTCTTGGCTACTACACCTGTGGCTGGCAACTTGTTTCCACAAAATTGTGATGGACTTTTTCCACGCTCTGTGTTGAGCGGTTGTCTCGGGGTCAGCGTCGCTCCTACAACAGAGCAATTTTATATGCTACAAATTCTTTATTTAGGGAAGGAAAGCTGAAGTGAAATTAATACGGCGGTTTTGGCTGTCATTTCAACGTTGTTCTAGGTCGTACATGGTTTGCAAAACCCTTTTACCAGCAATGCACGCATAATATTAAGTTTGACATAACTACAACCAATTACCCCCCTCCTTAAAAGTTAAAACCGTGAAACAAAATCAAACGTAAAAACGGGCACACAAAACGACCGATTCTCTTGAGTGAGGCTTTCTAGTGATCATAAACAATATAAGCTAAAATATGCGAATTAAACGGAGACGTGGGACCGGCTAACTCGGTGGGCAAAATTTTTTCTCAGCTTGACAATAACATTGTATTCGTTGAGCAAATTTACTTACGTGGTCGATAAAGCCGGACTATTCGGGAAGCTTTCAACATAAGCCGGAGTGCTGGAAACAGTAGAGCCGCATTCTGTAGGATGCACTTGTATCACAAAACTTTATAAATGAACTTGTAAACGTAAGAAAATTACGTAAATATTGGAAAAGCACAGGTGAAAAAGTTGCTTGACGTGAAGACCTTTGAAGGTCACTTCGCAGTCTCCGTCGATATTGCTAATTTTTTGCGTTTTGTTGTGGTTTTCTTTTGTCTCGAAAAATAAATATGACCTACCAAAGCCTAAAGCTTAATACAAAAATAGACTGAAAACCAGATTAAATTCTAAAATTTATACATTTATGAGAATAGTACGTTTACCAATTGATTCTTCCTCCGTTCGTTCATCATCAACAGTTTTCTCCGTTCTTTCATCATCAACGGTTTTCTCCGTTCTTTCATCATCAACGGTTTTCTGAAGTACTGGGACCACACCTTCGATCACGCTAACGTCCGGTGTTTCGATCTAAAAAAATCAACATAAAGTTTTGAAGAAAAAGATTCAATTTCCGAAATCAGAAAAGCAAGAATTTTAATCTAAAAAAGCCAATTATGGTGTGCTCAAACAAAAAAGTAACTGTGAAAGGTATTTTATATTTGCTTCATTTTAAAGGTTCAAAATCAAAGGAGTTTTTGAGAAACTACTATTCAATACATAATCATTTTAAATTATTAATTTAATATGCGAGCAAGCATTTCATCTCGAAACTTGCCAACTTGATCACGTGAAACAAATCGCATACCGTCGCTGTATCCTGTGATGTGTTATTATCTTGGGATAAACTTTCTTCGGAGGACAACTGTGTGGTAGTTTCTTTAGTTTCAAGTTCAGCCACTGGTTCTAATTCATTTAGATTTCCTAAGTCAACGTTGGTAGAGGTTTGCTCTGAATCCATAGTTTCAGATTCAGCATCTTCGCTTTTTACTGCGCTTTCAATATCAATATTGTTCATAAATGACTCCAGAATAGGTTCAACGCTTTTTTCTCGCTGTTCTGAGCTATTCAAATCTTTATTTTCAAGAGTTTTTTCCTCCAAATTATCGTGGGTTTGCATTGAAATAACAGTACTGTCCACTTCAGAAGTTTCAAGAGTAGACGGGGTTTCTTCTACCAAGGGTAAATCCTGAGTTGATGATTGGCTTATATCCATGGCATTGTCCCGGTTTACTTTTTCTGTATCGTAAGGATCTTCCATGGCGATGTCTTCATCAGATGAATCAGATTCAACAACTGGGGTAGGCGTGGGTAAAGAACGACCTAAAATAATACAAATTAGATTTAGGAGGGCACTCAGAATAAGATTTTGAGTACAAGTTCCGATTAGGAGCTATGACTTTCTCGTACTTTAGCATAATCACATAGTTTCTACTTTTTTAAAGAATACATTGAGCGTCATACTCTGAAGCAAAAATTGACATGCGTAACTAAAGATCACACTTTTGCGACCAAGTTTTGACGAAACACTAACTTGAGGAAGTAGCAGGTGAAGTAGTTCCGTCTTTTTCTACTTTAGTAAGACTTTGTTGTGGAGGAATTGCATTGGTTTCTAATGCGTTTTCGTCTGACGCCTTTATTACCTAGTTAATCAACAAATCAAACTTCGACTAATATAACTGCTATTTATACACATTCCGCTATTTTTTTCTCGCCGTATATAAAGCGAGAGCTAGATTTTTTTCGGTCTTAGACCTAAATTTTGAGTAAATAACCAAAATAAATTAGGTAATTAAATAAAGTAAATTATCAAAACGACCAAACAATTTTACAAGATTTTTTTATTCAAGAGCTACAGATCATGCTTGCGAAGACGAAAACTCTGAAATGACCACAAATTGTACAACTTTGGATATTTGCCCAAGGTTTCTGAGCGAAAAAATATACCCAGAAAAAGCATAATTAATAAATTACTCTGTCAACGTATATCTTACACAATAAATAATAATGCGTATTTTATCAACACCACTTACCTAAATATAATAGTTTACAACTTTCCATTATCTTTTATAAGGAAATCACTTACCTCCAATGTGCGACTGCCAGGCGCTGGGGATTCACCATGTTTTTCTTCTTTATTTTCGGTAACTGGGAGAACATCACCCTAAAGACGAATAAAATATTCGTACCAGCAAAAGACCAATAAAAGTATGCTACAAAGTGTGTAGTAAAATATCCACAAATCATAGTATGAACAAGTATTCTACAGTATAAAACAGCTTCTAGTACAAAATATGATGAAGACGACGAGCATCGGTACGTTTAAAACTTTGCTTTCCTATTCTTGCTTTTTTTCTTTTTTTTTTGAAACATTATGTTATTGGAAACAGCCTTTCATGTAAAACTAAGTCAATATTTCAAAGAAGCAGGTCAACACTTGTCATGATTAAGATTAACTTTGCCAGAAAAAAATTAAATTTGCCAGAAAAAGAAGCAGGTCAACATTCGTCATGGTTAGGATTAAATTTGCCAGAAAAAGTTACTTTTTCTTCTGATTGTTCAATAGGAGCTTTAGGATTTTCATTTGATGTAACTGTTTGTTGGTGGGATTTTTCGACCGTATTAGCAGATGTCGTCGAAGACTCAGATTTCGATGACAGGGTCTGTTTTGTTAGTTCATCTTGTTGAATTTGTCTACAAAACATATCTATCATAACTTAAAACCAGGGCATGATATAAAAATTTCGGTATGGAATATGGACGATGCCGGAATGGAATGAAATATTTCAAGAAAGGAATGGAAGACAATCTTCCACACCAATTTCGATACTAGATTTTATGCATGGTGTTTACAGAAAAATATGTGTATGTCGAAGACTGTCTATCAACAATTTTCTATGAAGAATAGTAATAAATGATATTCTCACAAAAGTGTTCAACATATATTTGTTATTTGTCGACAATCGCAGTACTTAGATTGTGCGTATTGTGCAAACAGTGTACGCATTGCACTGTAGTAAGCAGATTGCAATTTGCAGTATTGATGCTACAGCTGACGGCTTTGACTTTCATTTCGAGATTGACAATTTGCCAAGTCCTAATTTTTTTCTACCATTGTCACAAAAACTTGTTTTTGCTATTTCATCCCTGTTTGCAGTAGCGTAGCCAGGGGGCTCGAGCCCCCCCATTGACTTGTGAAGTATGCAAAATCGCATGTTTTTTGTGCTTTTGAGGCCGATTTTATGTGAAAAATGGAAAATAGCCCCCCCTCAAACGTCTGAATTTGCGAATTTGGACGAAATATCAGTCTAATTTTGGCGAAGACCTTTTTTTTTTTTTTTTTTTTTTTTTTTTTTGGAGACCACCCAACTTTGCGCGGAAAAAAGCTATTGAATTTCCGAGCTTTCCGAGACATTTCGTCTCAAGTTTTGGACAAACCGTCTGAAACTGATTCAAGATCAATGAAAATTCGAGTCAAGGTCGTTTGCACACTTCTTACTCTTTCAAAATAGCCCCCCCCCCCCTTTCCAAATCCTGGCTACGCGCCTGCCTGTTTGAGCTTAATTTTTCTATTTTCAGTGTTTAGGCTTATAGCTCTTTTTGGTGTTAAAGCTCGGTATTTGTATTACGGTAAATTTCTTTAGCAGTTTGGTTCATGGGCGTCGGCAAGGGGGGGGCCATGCCCCCCCCTGGATTTTCACACACTCTCTCTTAAACCTCCGAAATTTCAAAAATTCCATTTTTAGTAGTTGATACTGGCTCTGTTCTTATTGCCCCCCTTTGGGAAATTTTCTGTCGACGCTTATGGTTTGGTTATGCCAAATTTTATAGTTGGTGTAAATTCAAACTAGCTACCATTCAACGTTGTGCATACCTGATACCGGTTGTTGCGTATTTGGCAATGTTACGTGCACACCTTCGGGAGTGGTTGCTTATCTTTGCAAGCGACCACTCGTGATTGTACGCTTAACATTGCGAAGGAGCAAATTATACATTACGCTGCTTCCATTCTAAAAGTTGTTTGGTATGGAAGTATGGAATGGAATATGGAAAATTTTGGTATGGAATAGAAGATTTTTAGTATTGATTGGAAAAGGAAGAAAACTGCCGGAATGAAATATGGAAAAATCATCTTCTATTCCATACCATGCCCTGCTTAACTGTTCATTAATGGTGCTGTTCCACTTGTGACATTTTTACATATGACATGTTTCAACAAAAGTAAAACTTTTGATGTAAGCAACTCATCACCAAGAAAGTGCACCAATAATAGTTTAAAGGAATTTTGCTCCTAATTTAAATCCAATGGCGGTGTCAGATGGGTGAGTTTTTGCCTACAGCAAATCTTAGCAAAACATAATCTTAGCTTAGCAACATCAAAGCTCCAACTGTCCTATTTCTTTCAAGCATATAATGATAGCAAACACGATGCTCATATGCGGCATCGAGTTGTATTGAGAAAGTACTGATAGTTGAAGTGGTTATTGAATGGAAGTAAATTGTTACTACCCTATCGTGAAATATGAAAGCAAATATATTAGCATTGGTGCATCCTTTTCTGGCACAGCACATTGCACAAACCAGTCACGAGAATGTTACTATTACTTCCAAACAGTTTATGCATTGTCAAGTACCACCACATCATCTATTCTAGAGCAAGCCTTCAATTGTGTTAGCTTAAACAAAATATTAAAACCATTGTTACTGAGACATTTGTATATAAAGCTTTGACAGAATATAAAAATACATCATTTAAATTTCTTCTTAAATCATCAAAACTGAGAATCAGAAAAAGTGAAGAATGCTCAATATGTTCATTAAATATAAACAGTTTATTGTACTGAAACCAAAACAGTATCAGCCAATGTAACTTACATTTGCATTTCTTCATACATTTCATCAATTTTATCTTTCAGTTCACCAGACTCAAGCTGAAATATAAAAGAATGCACTAATAATCCAAGAAGAACCAGATATTCTAATCTTTTATATCTCAAATAAAATTTCAAACAAATGAAATCATTCAATTTTAAACAACTTCAAAAAACAAATCAAAACAAAGTGCAACATCACTAATTTATCTTTACCAGTGCTGTAATATTATACTACTACTAACTATGCTCAAACAAAAAAAAATTGTGGTTATCACAAAATCTTCTCTAGGAATTAAAAATTTACACTTTAATAAAAGATGTTTGCTAAAAATTTTAAAAAATGCATAAAAATTAAAACTACCTGTTCAACTGTTTGTGATATCTGTTTATATTTTGCTTTCTCATTTCGAATAAGTTTTTTTAATTCTTCAATTCGTTCCTGGGTCACTTTTTTTAATACCAGCTCACTCACTGATGGAGTAGGAACTTGCAATGTGGATAATAGAGAATCATTGGAGTCGGAACGTTCAGGACGTTTTCTTCTACAATAAAATAGAAATTCTAATATTGTTTAAAAAAATAAAAGTATAACAAATCATGAAACAAGGACAACACCATTAAAATTTTTTATCTATCACTGGAAGTAGAGATTTTAAATATATTGAAAGGGCATTCAAGTCAAGTTTTCCACTGTTGACCAAAATGTTGGGATAAGCCTAGAATGCATTTTCACTAAATTGGAACTTTCTACGTCTTGCAGTTTTGAAGATATTGCAGTTAAAAGTTAACAATTTTCCTCTTACTTCAGAGTTGCCATTTTACCAGTATTGTGACAGGTTAAGTTTTGAAAAGTTGCTTGAATTTAGTTGAAAAGCAGCTAATATACAATTCTAATTCTTTACTTTGTTTTGACTATAACACTTTCGAAAACACTTAATGAGAGTTAGGAATATGCAATAAATTTTGGAAATTTTGTTTGTAGTTGGCAACCCTGGCAAAAATTCTGCGAGGAAAAAGCCTTTCTAAGGGGAAATCTAAATTGTCATATCTCAGGAATGGAAGGTTGTAGAAAGCTCCAATTTGGTGAAGTTAGTCTACTCTTCACATCTGTCAAAATTTTGTGTGAGTAAACTGAGCAAAAATTTTTTCGACCTTATTGCCCTTTTAACACTCTGGAAAAACCAAGAATTACCACTACATAAAGTTATTTGTCCTCCAATCACCAGACAGCATCATTGCTAACTCAGAACTAGAGGATGATAAGCACACTTTTATTGCAGTAACTACTTCAAGTTCGGAGGAATCCACAATGATTTAGTATACCTGTTGACTTCTTCGAATTCGTGGTCACTGAATTTGCAGCTTGTTTGAAGCTAGTTAGCAGAGATAATAATTTTCAAGCATCTTATCCAAGGATGCATTATCCAGTGTATCGGTAGGTTCACAGGCATCCAATTTGGGGGGCCAGGGGTAGAATATGTCTGGCCCCCTTGGTTTTTTAGCAAGTAATACCCATTATGCAACAAGAAATCCAAAATTCCGGATTGAGAAGAACCAGAATGCGGCGAAGGCCTTTTTTTCTTTTTTCAGTCTTCACCTGAATTTGGGGGCAAAGTTTTGGACTGAAATAGAACTATTAAGTTTAACCAAACTTTGCCAAACATTTTGCCCCCTAACAATTTGCTTAATCAACAAAAAACCGACGCCTATGGGTAACTTCATACCTTGTAGATTCAGCAGCTTCTACCAATGCTGTATATTGTTGAGCACAATGTTTAGGACTAAACCAGTCAGCAGGTCTGTTAGGATCTCCAAGAGGACGAAGCAAACGACTCACATTTCCAGTCCTAAAAACAAAACAGACTAATTTTTTTGATATGTTACTAGTTACCAGTTTGATTTATGCAAATTGTTACGTAAGGATCTGCATTGCACAACCAATTCAAAATTACTGTTTGTGTTAAGTAAGAATGCACAACACATTAGAATTATAACCCTAACAAAAACCAGACTTATTGGTAAACCACATTTGACTTGATAGCATTGAGCAAGAATACAAAATTTGATGAAAATAATTTGCTATCAATTTACGCCTATCTCCTCTTAATCAATATCCCTTCCCAAATATCACAGTAAAGAAAAAAAATTCAGACTATGTACAGTGTGCTATGAAACAAACTAAATCAGTACGGTAACAAATAACAAAGCGTTTATATGCCAAGACTGAGAGTTATCAACCAAAGCATAACCAGCTACAATAGTAGATTTTGTTTAAACCAAGATATGTATTATGAGGTGCTTAGTTAGTTAGTATAACATTTAGGCACACCAATAAACTCTACACTGTCAGCTGTATGAAATCTGAAACAGTAAAATCGGTAATTTGAAGTATATTAGCACATATGATATGACACCAGGTAATTTCATTATTCATTATTATACAATGCAATTCTGAATAGCCAACAATAAGCAAAAAAAGCAGCCAGATTACCGGTTGTATTGATAAGCTGTACATAATTCGGGTGTCGTTAAGTATGAGCCGTCGCTTTATTTTCGGCAGCTCTGCGGTACGTGTATGAGCACGTGTGCATTGCCTCCTTCTCTCCGATCTAAGCTATTCCGCAGATCTAGCCCTAACCTAATGAGTGCACGCCTGAGAGGAGCAAGAGCATGCGCATGCTCACACACAAGTCGCAGAGATTCCAAAATAAAGCTGACGGCTTATACTTAGCGACACCCCATAATTCATCCTCGAATGGAATCTAGTTCTCTGAAACTGAAATAGCCTTGACTACACCGCACCACTTACCAATGCTGATCACCAGAGTGAAAAACATAAGATGCAATTGCTAGCTTTTCTCTGGTTGACCATTGAAGTTCAGGATTCATTTCAGATTTTGGTGTCACTGTCTGATTGTTCAGTGTTAGCAGGTTAGTGCGCTACAGTGTCAACTAAGTAGGTTAAGTTTGGTCTGAGGTTTAGGCAAGTGCATTGGGTCTGAGGAAGGCCTAATATTACCAGTTTACAGCAAAACCATTTAGTACTGACTAGCCTAGTGACTGTACACTCATTGACAATTACCGCACACAATTATCTGTATCTGTATATACTAGCCCTACTGTTAAATAATGGTTCTGATTCTGATACGGTATGAAACTAAGGATACAGTTAGACATTACCAAATTTCCAAAGCTGTTTGCCAGTAGCCTATTACAGATTAGCGCTGTCCACATTGAATTTTAATCTAAATTGAATTCTGCTCATGAACTGGTAAAAGCAAATTAGGCTACGTACAGTAGGTACATCTGATTTCCATCAAAAACGTCAGACATCAGATTGCAAGCGAAAAACATCAGCAAGGATGGCAGTACGGTATGGTACGTTCAGAATTTGCGTACTACGTACCTCGCACCTTGAACCGTACCGTACCAGCGTACCGTACTTCAGTTCAAGTTTTGAAGCGTACCGTACCCGTACCATTACAAAAAAGGCGTACCGTACCAGCGTACAGTACTTTTTAGCAAAAATTGAGGCGTACCGTACTGTACTTACGTACATTACCGTACTGCCATCCTTTCTCTAAACTACTCGCAACTTTAACTGACTTTGAAATCACTAATCTATAAATCAGCGATCTCAATTCACACATTTAGCGTCGGTTTCAGCTGTTTTTTGCCTCTGCACACAAAAATGTGCGAAAAGTCTGGGGTTTTGAATTCTAAGAGCGTACCTACGTACCGTACCCGTACCTTTGCAAAAAAGGCGTACCGTACCCGTACCTTTACAAAAAAAGCGTACCGTACTTCTTAGCAAAAATTGAGGTGTACCGTACCGTACCAACGTACCGTACCGTACTGCCATCCTTGAACATCAGATCAGATGTAAAAATATCACAGCTGGCATCACTGCTGCTTAATGCTCGGTGTTTAGTTGCTTAAGCTCTTAATTGTTGCAGCTCTCTGGTCTTGCTCACTGTCAGATTATTTGATCATGGTTAAATTTTACACAGGCTCGCCGGCTCCTTCTGTAAATTGTTGAAGTGTATATGTGCACAGTTCCCACATGAAACAGGTTGGGCACATAGATATTGTGGCACATTGTTTTATATTCAAATCTTTTTTATACTTGCTATATTTCGCCAAAGCGTGAAACGAATTTGCGTCATTGCGCTTGCAGGTAACATAGGTTCTTTCAAAGAAATGTCGCAGCAATGGCGAGCGTTGGCATCTCTGTGCTAGATTTGACCGGCCCAAGAATTGAACCTCGGACAGTCAGACCTTCCGCTTTAAAGACAAACGCGTGACCGCTCGACCAACTAGAGCTAGACGGTTTCTAAAATGTTCAAACAGGCAAGTTTTTTATCATGACATTTTTTAGGGCACTATTTAACTTTCATCTACAAAAGCAAAAATTTTTATTTGCGAGAAACCAGGGATATAGAACCAGCAGTTTGATGCGACACGAAACGGAACGTTTAAATAAATTAATTAACGCATCCAGTAGAGTTGCCAGAGGGCAGGGAGCCTATAACTAGCCCCCATAGGCCTGTCGATCAAAAAGCACAATAAGAAAATTACCACGTTTTTTGCTCTTCTGAAGCAATCATTTGCGGTGGTACCTATGGATTCGAAAATAATTTAAAGCCGCTTTTAAAGCATTCACGAGGGGCTAATAATTGTAAAAATAAAGCTGACAAATAGTAAAAGGTTTGGAAAACGGCTAAAAATAAGCAATCAAATGTGGTTGTTTGATACAAAATGCTTAACGTAGACTTCAAAAACGTTGTACGCTATATATAGGCTATGGAATGGAAGGGGTTGCTATTCAGTAGTCAATTTAGCTAAATATGCCAGTCACTTTTCTCAAATCTTGTTCCATTAGCCCCTTCCCATTATCTTTTTTTCTTATAATGCAGACGAATTTGATTAAAACTTGAGAGATTTGTTTATTTTTTGATTACTGGCCTGTAATAAGAGGCTGAAATTTTATCATTAGCCACCGCCCTCACAGTCCATTTACGCAGCCGGTTTAATAAGGATTTTGTACTGCTAATTTTTATGCCACTTTTAAAAAGCATTAATTTTCATCAAAACAGACCTAATTAAGGTATATTTGGAAAAAAAGTTACCAAATCTTTGAACGTTGGGGCTCCGCACCAGAGCCCCTCGTCTCCAGTGGCTGAGAGCTTCGCTCCGAAATAGTCCTCCTCATTGCAGATTTCTGGCTACGCACCCAAGCACATCCAGTGGCGGATTTAGGGGGGGGGGGATGGGGGGATGCATCTCCCCCCACCAGCCTAAAAGTAACGATTTTGGCCGAAAAATCAGCCTCTGTTTCGAATAATTCGGCTCCATTTCGGGATGCATCCCCCCCCCACCGACCTAAACGTAACGAATCCGGCGAAAAATCAGTCTTAATTGTGGTGAAGACCTTTTTTTTTTTTTTTTTTTTTGGAGACCACCTGAATTTGGGCGAAAAAAACGTTTGAATTTCCGATTTCGGCCGAAAAATCACTCTCAATTTTGGTGAAGACATCCGAATTTTTGAGGTTTTGTGCTTCAAATCCCCCCCCACCAAAATTTTCTGGATCCGCCACTGAGCACATCTTTATACTTTATTTCCATTTAATTGCAAAAATACGTCAAAAATAGCTTTAAAAACCCAAAAACAACAAAAAAGCTAGTGAAACAACAAAAAGCCCAAAACAAAACTCGATCAAACATTGCGTTTAAAAAACAGGTATGCCGAGAACACGGAATTTTTTTCTCCGCTAAATAATTTTTTTTGAATTTCATTTCAAGGCATACTGCTCAAAATAGGTTTTATTGAAGAAATGAGAACTACTCGATATAATAAACAGATGCCCCAAACCTTTTTTCGCAATTCCCCTTATTCGTGATGTACGATTTAATCCGTTTGACTGTGTACCATTGGCAACCCTGCATTTCGCAATTTTGTGACATCACAAAAAGGCAGATTTTGCAAAATTTCTGGCAGTCTAATGTATACCTACGAGACTACCAGTACTGATCTACAGTATGATCGTTTTTGGCTTCAAATTTTTGTTTTATTTATAGACTAAAAACCTTAGGCGTAGCCATGGGGGCAGGGGCCCGCCCCCCAACTGAAATGCCACCAATAATAAAAATGATGATAACAAAGCATATTGTTGCTTCAGTTTCAGTTTCTTTTAGCATTTTCGCGTACAATAGTAGTAGTATTAAAATAATATTATTATTGACGACCAAGTGACCCAGCCCCCTGGATTCAAATTTTTGCCAACCAATTTAAAAGTATAACCTGATACTTTGAAAAAACTTAGCTAGGGAAAATGCTTATTGAACAAATTACGGAATTTTAATTGAGGGGCCCCGGGCTGCCTGTTCGTACTCTACAATCAGGTTATTTTCAAGACAAAACAAAAATCTTCTAGGCAAATCTTCCAGTGAATTAGTATTTAGCCCACTGCTAAAAATAATGCAGGAGGCAATGTACCTCGGCCAAGTCACTTACAAAATTTAACCCAATTGTGAAAGGTTTTAAACGAGTTTTGGAACTGACCTGTCAATAAAGGGAAGACAAACGCTGCAGCGCGGCCGAGAGGGCAAAGGCGTCGTTTGTTCGATGACCCTGATCGCATGATCTGGGTTCAACTAGCCCCCTAGTCACTTGGTGCGTCTTTGAATAAGACGCTTTACGATGATAGTCTCTGGCATAGGCGTAGCCAGGATTTTTGATTGGGGGGGCCCAAACCACAAATCACATGCAATGACGTCATCAGAAATTTTCAAAAAACGAACTTTTTGTGGGGCAAAGATATCGTAGAATGGAAGATCTGAAGCCGTAGCCTGATGGCACTTAACCAGGACTTTGATAAAGGGATAGGGCGAAAACTAATCGTTAAAAAGTGTAAATGTCTAATTTATGAGACGTCTTGAGTAAGCTAGTGTACTCAAACGTATTACAGACGGGGGTCTGGGGGTGGAGCCCCCAGCCGCCGGTGGCTGGGTGATTTTTGTAAATTTTTGGAAAAAAAAGCTATTTAAATCCTATTGGATCACATTTCGCACGAGTTCAGAGCCATTTCAAAGAACTAGATTTTTAACATTTCGAACCCAATCGAAAAGATTTAGTTGTTCAATCCTCCTTTTGCAATTAAATCCCAAAATACGTTTAGAATTTTGCATTATAGTAAAATTTGAATTGTAAGTGGTTTGGTATATAGAGGGAAGTAAGGCACATTGCCTCCTGCAATACTTTAGCAGTAAATAATAATCCTCTCGAAGATTTTCCTTAGAGATTTTTGTTTAGTCATGAAGTTTACCAGTTATAGGAGTACATGTACGGCCAAGGGCCCAGGCCCCTTCAATTGAAATTCAGTAGTTTGTTCAATGAGCATTTTCCCTAGCAATTTTTTTAAAAGTATCTTGTGCGAAAAAATTGGAGAGGTGCATGGAGATGAATCGTTATTGAAAAATGGTACAATAGATGATTAGGCTTACTAAACATGTTATTACCGGGCCGTATTTACATTGCGCAGGGCCCCTGGCAATTTGGGGATTTTTGCAACATCTTCCTGCCAAATATAAATGAAGACCAAAAAAAGTCCTATCTGAGGGCAGAGATCTGGCACTGAGCCATATGGCAAATACGGCACTGGTTATTGTATTAAGTTCATAAAAAGTTTAGATGAGGGCCTGAGGTAGCAACTGTTAGGACAAAAACTCTTGATTTTACCCTGGTTATACATTTAAATTGGTAGGAAAAAATTGAATTAAGGGGGTGCACCGGGCCCTCTGGTCGTCGATATTATTTATTGTTAATTACTGTTGTACGCGTGTACTGATGTACGCAAAGATGCTAAAAGAAACTGAAAATGAAGAAACAAATCTTTTTTGACAAATTTTTGTCATTGGTGGCATTTTGATTAAGGGGGCCCGGGTCCCCTCGGCCACCCCCTGGCTACGCCAATGATCTTGAGACAAGATCGCTCCCCTAATAAGTTCTTTCATAAAAAAAAACAACATTTCAATCAAAATTAAAATAACTTTTTTTCCAAAACGAGGAGGACTCGAGTCAAGTCACTTGACAGTTTTTTGAAACGTCCGAGAATTGCATGACATTATTATGACGTGGACATGTGGTCCTTATTATTATTGCTTACTTTGTGCGCTTAAATCCTAAATTTAAAAAACTGCAATTCCGGACAGGGACAACATACTGGCTATGCTCTCTTTATATTTATCATTGGTAGTATTTCAATTGGGGGGTTTGCATTACTGTCTGTGTTATAGCATTAAGTTTATAATAACGTTAAACGAGGGCCTGGGGTGGCAACTTTTAGGTTAAAACTCTTAGATTTCTCACAGCTAGGTTTTGCATATAAATATTGTTAAAAAATTGAATTAAGGAGCCCCTGGCCCGGGAACCTTGGTCGTCAGTCACGGGACGTGGAGCTCCCTGGTTGCCAGTTAAAGGCCCCGGGGTCCCTTGGTTGTCAGTTAGGATCCCTAGGGCCCTCTGGTCATTAATTAGGGTCCCTGGGGCTCTCTGGTTGTGAGTTAGGGGCCCCGGAGCCCCCTGGTCGTCAGGTAGGGACTCCAAGACCTCCTGGTTGTTGGTTAGAGGCCCAAGGGCCCCCTGGTCGTAAATTAGGGGCCCCGGGTTCCCCTGGTCGTCAGTTAGGGGCCCCGGGGCCCCCTGGTTGTCAGTTAAGGGAGCCATGGGGATTCCTGGTTGTCGGTTAGGGGCCCCCTGGTTGTCGGTTAGGGGCCCTGGGGCCCCCTGGTTGTAAGTTAGGGGCCCCGGAACCCCCTGGTTGTCGGTTAGGGGCCCCCTGGTTGTTTGGGCCCTGGGGCTTCCTGGTCGTGAGTTAGGGGACTTCAGGGCCCCTGGTTGTCAGGTAGAGACTCCGGGTCCCCCTGGTTGTTGATTAGGGGCGCCGGACCCCCTGGTTGTCGGTTAGGGGCCCGGGCCCCCTGGTTGTTAGTTAGGGGCCACCTGGTTTTCTGTTAGGGACTCTGGGGCCCCCTGGTTGTTGGTTAGGGACCCCGGGGCCCTCTGGTTATCGGTTAGGGGACCCAGGAACCCTGGTTGTCAGTTATGCACTACGGGGCCCCCTGGTTGTTGGTTAAAGGCCCCAGGGCCCCCTGGTTGTCGGTTAGGGGCCCCGGAGCCCCCTTGTTGTTGGTTAGGGGCCCCAGAGCTCCCTCGTTGTGAGTCAGGGGCCCTGGGGCCGTGGTAATCAGTTAATGGCTCCAAGGCTCTCTGTTTGTCAATTAGGGGCCCCCTGGTTGTTGGTTAGGGGCCCCTGGCTTCCTGGTTTCGGTTAGGGGCCCCTTGGTTGTTGGTTAGGGGCCCTTGGGCCCCCTGGTTTTCAGTTATGGGTTCCGGGGCCCCCTGGTTGTCGGTTAAGGGCCCCAAGGCTCCTTAGTTGTTAGTAAGGGCCCCCTGGTTGTTAGTTAGAGGCCCTGGGATTCCCTTGTTGTCATTAATATTATTGTTATTACTGTTATGTGCGTAGTTACTAAAAAAAACTGCAACTAAACAACGCTAGGCTATGTTGTCATAATTTTTTGTCGTTAGTGGTATTTTGATTGGGGGGGTCCGGGCCCCCTGGGCCCCCTTCTGGCTACGCCTATGGTCTGTGGTTGGTTAGTTCAAACAAGTAGCAAATTCAGTGGACAAGAAATTCGAAGAAATTCACAGGAACATTAATTTTTGATCCCTGGAAACTCCTAAGCAGGTGCGGATTCCTCCAAATACGAAGTAGTCATTGCACTGAAAAGTGTGCGGATATCATTTAATAGTTAGCGTCTGACCCTGTCCGGTGACAGAAAGATAAATATCCCCAAAAACAACCATTCAATTTTTTCGGTTGGCTTTCAAAGCTTAAAAGTCAAGTTCTTTCAAATGCCTTTAAAAGCGTGCGAAATGTGATTCAAATGGAATTAAAATAGCTATTTTTTTACCAAAAGTTACGAAAAATTGCCCAGAGGCTAGGGGCTTTGCCTCCAGACCCCCATGGCCTCTGGCGGCTAGACCTCTGCATGTGATAATTTAGTGTTACACTAGTTTGCTCTCCAGGTTTCACAATTAAATCTTTCTTAGAACATTTTAACTTTTGGTTCAAGTCTTCTCCCTTTTGCAAAATCCTAGTTATGCGTCAACCCAGGCCTCGTCTACTTATTTTCTACTCTACGGCATTTTTGATCAATAAAGAATTCTTTTTAAAAATTTCTGATGACGTCATTGCATGTGATTTATGGTTTGCTCCCCCCCAATCAAAATCCTGGCTACACCTATGCAAAAAGCATTACCGAAACTGGTCTAACTTTGATATGTAGATTATAAGCTATCGCTTGAAAAATGTACTGATAAATTTAGTCTGAATTGATGGGAATTGCAAGCTAAAGCAAAATCCTAGGCTATTTATTACCTTCCTCATCGAACATCGCGTTTCTTAGTCTGCGAGAAATTTTGCAAAATCTGTGTTTTGCGATGCCGCAAAATTGCAAAATGCAAGTTTAGCAATGGTACGGAGTCAATTGGATTAAATCGTATTTTCGAGAATAAAGGGAATTTTGGAAAAAGGTTTGGGGCGCCTGTATATTACCTCAAGTAGTTCTTATTTCTTCAATAAAACTGATTTCGAGCGGTATCTCTTTAAACCTTATTAACACTAAGTCCAATCCTAAACCTAACCCCAACTATAACCCTAATCCACACTCTAACCTTGGCCTTAGCCCGAAATTTAACCTGACTTCCTGATTTCCACAGAATTCCGTGCAAAAAAACTTCGTGTTTGCGACACTTGCGCAAAAAACATATAGCCAGATTGACTCCATACATGAAGCTCGTGTAATGGTTTTCCTTGTCAAAACTGGGATGGTCAAAGTGTAGCTAAAAAAAAAACTCTCATTTGTTCTACCGCTAAAGCGATATTTTTTCCGACTGTAGTTTTTGATTTTTATGGGATAGATTAAAGCAGCACAAACCCACATAGGCCTGTAGCCACGAACGCGAAGCATTACAATCATATCTCAAATTTAAATAAAACCTTGTAGTCAACTCTAAAAAGTTACGGTACATTTTTGTTTACGACCACTGGCCGTTTTACAACCCATTTAAAATTTTTTATCATTTGCTAACTTTACACCAAATCTTCTGTAATACGTGCTTTATTGAGCCATAGTCACTAAATATTACATGTAATATTTAGTGACTATTAAGCCAAAGCTTGCCGAAGCATGTAACGAGTTTGCAAACCCATCTCCGCGTCATTGATCACGGGCAACAGTTGCTTTGGAAGATATGTTGCAACGCTGGCAAGCCGTTGGCGACACTGTGCCAGATTCGACCGGCCTGAGATTTGAACCTCAGACTACCCGCTCCAGAGACAAACGCGTTACCGCTCGACCAAACGTCCGGTTAGAGCTCAAGAGAAAATTTCCCTGCGCCGCTATTGGGACTTTGGTTGCAATGGCATCGCAACATGCTCGCTGCATCAGAGAGTGAACTTCATCAAAGTAGCAATCGTGTAGCGTTACATCTTTTTTCTATTGAATTTGACCAGAGCATCATAATACGCGCGCCATCGCGATAGTACAAACTAGAGGACATCCATTATCATGTGCTACTGGTAAACAGCACTTGCGTTAAAAGCTTATTGATAAGTGCATCATGCCATTAGCTCAGACAAATCAGCGTGCGAAAGTATTAAAAAAACAAGCGTCAACTAAGGTTAAAGTACAAGAACTTCGAGAGGCTTTTCAATTTTTTGATCGAAATGGTAACGGATGTATCGAAGCTGAAGAGCTTGGAGCAGTGATGAAGTCCCTTGGATATAAAGCAACCGAGAAAGAAGTCCGAGATATGATAAACGAAGCGGATTTAGATGGAAATAGCTGTATAGATTTTTATGAATTTGTTCGTTTGATGGAAAATAGAAGTAACTTTGGAAAAGGACATAAAGAAGAAGAATTAAAAGAAGTCTTCAAAGTAAGAGCTTTAACTTATAATAGGCTATATAAGCTAATTAAAAAAGAACTCTAATTTAACTGAAAGTTATCGAGTTAGGGTATACATGTTAACACAGGAGGGCACAAGTCCGTTTATCGTTAATCCGTTAATAACAAAGCTAACTTTTTCATTAACTCGTTAATCCGTTAAAAAGTGTTTTCATATTAACGGACTAAATTAACTTCCGTTAAGTTCGGTTAACTTTCGTTAAGGTTTTTATCGTTAATATCTTGCACCATTTATTCATCGTACCGGTACAAACCAGTTTGCACTGGTAACACTTGTGGCGTATTAGCACGAGTTTTATAGAAGAAAGCGAAGAAAGGAGGTCTTTTTTGTGGCAAATAATAAGTTTCAGCCTCATAGGTCTATTAATTATCGCTGTTCGCAATTTCCAAAAATTTTTCGATCGCAGCTTCGTTAGTGCATTTGAACGTATCTTTATCTTGAAATTAGATTAGACTGTAAAATGTAACTTCCAAAATTCAAAAGACCACCATAGCAATAAATTTCTCCTTACAATCAGCTCAACAGCATCAATACGTGTTCTAGAAGCAAGTGAATAAAAAGAAATGTAAATTACACTCAAAATATTAACGAATTAACGGACTTTATTAACTTCCGTTAATTAAAGCTGAAAATAACGGATTAACGTTACCGGAGGTGTGAAGTTTGTTAACGGACTAGTGGTTAACGAAGCTAACGTTTTGCATTAACTTGCCCACCTATAGATGTTAATGTTATTTGATAGTCGATTCATGCTTTGGGGATATACTATGCTAAATCAGTAGCGTAGCCAGGGGGGGGGCTATAGCCCCTCCATTGGCATGTCGACCAAAATGCAGAATGAGAAAAACACTACGTTTTTAGCACTTTTGAGACTGTTTTATGCACTAGAGTGGACTAAATAGTGATTTAAAACATCTTTTGAAGTATATATTCAGGGGGGGCTAATTTGTCAAAAATAAAACTAACAAATAAATGAAAACTTTGAAAAATGGTAAAAAATAAGCAATCAAATTTGATCGCAAGTGTAAAAATGCTAAATATAGGTGTAATCAACAAATATACTATAAACTACGGAATAGAGGGGGGGCTATTCAGTATTAGTTAATTACCAATCATTTCTCTCAAATCTCTTTTCATTAGCCCCCCCCCCAATTATTTTTCTCTATAAACTGTATACGAAATAAATTATTCCGTGTGAGTTTTATTGAACAATTCGATTTTATAATTTACCAGCAACTAAACAAGCAGTAGTGCAGCCAGGGGGGGCTATAGCCTCCCATTGGCCTGTCAACCAAAACGCAGAATAAGAAAAATACCACATTTTTAGCTCCACTGAGACTGTTTTTTGCGCTGAAATGGACTAGAAAGTGTTTTAAAGCAACTTTTGAAGCAAATATTCAGGGGGGGGGGGCTAAATCGTCAAAAATTAAAGTCACAAATCAATAAAAACTTTTAAAAATGCCCAAAAATAAACAATGAAATTTGATCGCTAGTGTAAAAATACCAAACATAGATTTCATGAACAAATATATTATAAACTCAGGAATAAGGGGGTGGGGGGGCTATTCAGTGTTAGTTAATTACCAATCACTTCTCTCAAGTATCTTTTCATTAGCCCCCGCCAATTATTTTTTTTATATAATATAGACGAAATAGACTACTCTGTGTGAGTTTTGTTAAATAGTAAGATTTTATGATTTACCAGCATGTATACAAGAGAACTACAGTGTTATCATTAGCCACCACCCACATAGCCCATTAATGCAACCAGTTAAATCATGTTGCACTGCCAATTTTTATGCCACGTTTTAAAAGCATTATTTTTTACTAAAATAGCCCTAAAATTATGCTATTTTTGCAAAAAAATGAAAAATGTTCGAACGCTGGGGGCTCCGCCCCCAGACCCCCGTGCCTCCGGCGGCTGGGGGTTTCGCCCCCAGACCCCCATATTAGCCCCCCATTGCGAATTTCTGGCTACGCGCCTGTGCTAAATTATCAGATTTTTTGTTTTCTTTATTAAACTTCTTATGTACTCATTGTATTTTTCATCGTTTTTTCCTTTTTTTTGGCAATTTACCTTTTTCCGCAAATCGAAAACAGTAAGTTGCGTTTTCAACAAGCCTCTTCTTTTCCGCATAACCAGGGTAACCGAGTGCGCTGTAGTAGATAAAAACGTAAAGAAACATTATAATAAAGTGTTCTAGATATCCGTGATAATAAATTAAGCAAGTAACATTTAAACTTTTGTAGCTAAGTGATTCATTGATTGATTTAAAATTTCGAGTTCAATAATTGCCAACCACTCAACCAGTTGATTGAGTGGTATAACGTATTCTCTGGAGCAGTAGGTATAAGAATTAAATCTCGGGCCGGTCAAATCGCAACACAGTGTTGCCAACGACTCGCCAATGCTGCGACATTTCTTTAAAAAGAGCTGTGCTGCCCAAGCGCAATGACATGGAGCAGTGCCGGATTAACTAAGTGCGGGGCCTGCAGCAGATCGATTTGATGCACAGATATTGACCACTTAAATAAAGGGGCACCCCAATCGCAACAAGATTCGCTGTTATAGCCTATCTCACCGGCTATACCAAACAAACTCTAGTTCTTTATTTGTCATTTTAAAAAATTCCATAAAAGCACGGTAATAATATGTGCTCACAGAACTATAGCAAAATCCAAAATATTTACGTTGTTGCAAGTTACATTTGAGTGAAAAAGGTCACGTGATAATAAAAATGCTTCCCAATACCCCGTTTACTCTGAGCGTAAAATCGTTAGCGTACGAGCGTATTCTTAGTTTATTTAAAACAAAAGTTCGGTACCCCCGACGTATCGCCTTACCAGCTTATACAAGCTGCCATTTGGCTAAAATATACTAACGATACGCTCGTACGCTCACAATTTTACGCGTAGCGTAGATCTAGACCGGTCTTAAATCCTGACATACTGTAAGACTCAGCGGTGGAGTCGAGGACACAATGCTCGAAGCCAAGACCAAGGACACAAAAAAAATCTGAGGCCAAGGCCAAGGTCGCCCTTCCGAGGACAGATCCTTTCGAGGCCAAGGACACAGGCGCAAGTGTTCTCCGAAAAAAAAGGTCTTCAAAAATTTTTTTCAGGCGATCTCCAACAGAGGAAAACAAAAAAAGGTCTTCGCAAATTTTCCGCGAGGTTTTTGGCGTTTTCCAACAAAATTTTTACGGTTCAAAACGTAGTGCTGTGCGCGAGCCGAGGACAGGGCAATTTTCGAGGTCAAGGCCAAGGACTTCAAAATCTGTCCTCGAGGACTCCACCTCTGGTAAGACTATTCCAAGATCGCCAGCTTCTGACAAATCAGCGCGCGTTTCTAAAGTAACTAAGACGCTGTTAGTTGCTGTGCGCTAAAAATTAATGGACTCTGAGCAAACACAAGGAGAAGGGTTCCAAAACAACGCAGAGTCACTACAAAAGTATTTAAAGAAACTTTTTTTATGAATGCTTAGAAAAGATCTTGAAAAATAAAAAAAATGACCGCACTATTCTGATTGAAAGACCCTATGTGCAATATCAAATGATATGGTACTAAAAAAATTGTTTAATCAAGTACGAGGGCTATTGTGAAGGTTAAGGCTTGCAGCAGCTGCTGCTACATGATACATCTGCTACTACGTCAATCCGTGGAGATAGTCACTGACGCTCGTTGCACGCTTCGGCGTAATACATTGAGTATTATATAGTCTAATCTAATGAAGATCTGATTTGAGTTCAAGCAATAATTATTTAAATTGACGTTTAATTTCTACAGTAACGCCTGCAGTTTTAATTAGCACAATATTAAATTATCAAGTTTGCCTTGAATTGCAAAGTTTTGTTCTGCTTTCAACAGGCAGAGGGATTTACATGGCTCAATAATTTAAACTTTTAAGATATTGTAATTGAAAAACTGATGTGCAAAGTGTATGGACCTTTACGTAGTTAATAGTAACTATTCAATTTCTCAACTTGTCAACATAATCTACCTCGTTAATTCTCGCTTGTGCTGCGGGAATACTCTGGGGAGAAATTTGATTCGTAATTGCATAAGGTCACATAAGTGTAACTCTGGGGAGGAATTTGATTCGTTATTGCATAAGGTCACACAAGTGTTATTATTGGCAATATTCTCGTGATATTATTTGTCACGGAAAGCCTCACTACAACACTGCATGGAAAAATTTTTGCAATAAACGCAAATCATTGACAAGATAATGACAGATCGAAGAAATGATACCGAAATTTTTATTAGCTCAGTTTACCGAATATTTAGGTTAATCATTTTTCATTTCCGTATAAACTTATCATGCCGCGAAATATCGGTAAAAATAGCTTTTAGAGCGTATCGTCAAAAGTTAAAAGCCGTAAGGAAAAACGCATTGCACAAGTGGGGCTTAGCATATCAGGCCAGCTCAATATATGCGTTTGTCAAGCTTCAGCTATTTAATTATACAGCATGTGGCTGAGGAAAGTTTTTCGAGCATCAACCCTCTACTGCTTTTACTCTGCCTGTCCCCGCTCAAGGCTACAGCCCTGCAAAAGTTTTTGTGTTCTGACAAAAATAAACTATGATAGTTTACATTGTGTACCGGTATCTTTTATTGCACCGGTACCGGTACATTGTTTACTGCTGGTATCTTTTTTTCGATCAAACTAGAAACTACCCAAGATGTTTTTAGGTGTTTGACTGCGATGGAAATGGTGTGATCAGTCGCGAAGAACTAAAGAAAGTTATGAAAAGTATTGGCGAAGATTTAACGAATAATGATCTCACAGATATGATCAGAGAAGCGGATAAAAACGGAGATGGAGTCATTGATTTTCAAGAGTTTTCGTCTTTGCTATTAAAGAAATAAAGAAACTTTTTTTTTAAGTCAAACGCTTATTGCTGCAGTTTTGCACACTAGAAATTCACCTACAAGTCCTGTTGCAGTTATAGTTATCCTCGTCTATTACCATCAAAATGTGCCAGACAAAAGTTTATACCCTCTTGTATCCCAAATTCCGGATTAATTCGTAAATTCACAGACTAAAATATTTTTTGTTGTAAAATGTTTGCCTTTTCACAAATCACTCAGATAATTACTGCTAACGAAATCCTGCGCTCATTAGGTTGTTAATTTTGTGCTATTTGGCTACCTCATAAAAATCTAGACTGAATTTTTCACTGTGATTTCAAGAAGACTTCGTGTGGAGAATTGATTAAGCGTAAGTTGCGTTACTGCAAATTCTATTACGTTACACTTTTTTTTTTGTAAGCGCAATTTCATAAGAACACGAGGCTCATTTTTAATCAAAATTTAGGAACAATGCCAACCTCACCATGAACAGTATAATTTAGAACTCTGGCCCAATTTAAAAATTAATTTCTTTTATACCGTGCCGACGACGCCACTGGGCTATACGGTTTTGTATGCTCTTGCACTTGAACAATCGACAAAACTTTTACACAACGCAACTGTCTACCAACCAAGAATGAATTTGTGTCGCATGTTATTTAACTAAGAAAATTTAAGAACAAATTAAGAGCAAAATATGAGACTGGAAATTCACGAAAATATGCACCAGCCAACCTCAACCCAAAATTTACTGGCTCTTTTAAAAAAAAGGTGTAATTAAATTCGTTTGTACAAAAGATTTAATCTTTTTTTTTAGTTTTCTTCTCGTTTCTTTTACGTTTTATTTTTCCAAACAGATCCAAATAAACGCTATTAAAATAAATGATAGGGAGTCGAGCGGTTGTATGAAAAGCCCGCTTGGTTTGCAAAAATTTCTCAGAGATCTAGCAAAGTGAAACGGAATACAATTCCTTCCTACTGTAGTTTGCCCATACATTTATAGATTTTCTTTATCTTTAACCATAAAAGTTTATAAAAGCTTTAATGAAGCTACTAAATTATACATGCGGTACGAGAGGTCAAATCTATTTCACTCCTCTGTACAATTTAAACTATTAAAGAGTATATTTATGAGCAATTGAGCATATTTTGAGATTGCAGGAGTTTCTTGAATTTAATAAATATATCACAAAACTGCATGCTGGGAGAGTGTTTGTGGTCTTGTTAAACCCAGAATTTCATAAATCACAAAGGTCATAAAGTATGCAATTGCGGTATATTTTTTCTGTGCTTTAAAACATGTTTGTTGAAAACCTCGAATCCAAAGAGCAGGCATCTATCAGCGTTTAAAAGGGAATCTAAATGAAGGATTGGAAGTTCGGTGTTTTCTTTCTATTTTTTAAAAGCAAGTTAGTAATGATCCCTCAAAAATTTGAAAGGACTTTAAATTGGCAAATCTATTAATTAAAAAACAAAAGTACTTAACTGTATCACGTTATGGTCGTAAATATGCTAAAACTAAATTTTTTGCCCTTCATTTAAAAAACAAGAGGACAATAAATGTAACTCTGAGCAATTAACAGTATTATTCTACTAGGATTCAAACTACAGTTTAGAAAGCTCTAAGTGTTGCTGTATGTCAACCTCGAAACAAAAATTCGATTAACATCGATTTTCTTTCCCAATTGCCTAGAATCGAATCTTCATTATGAAAAGAAATCAATATAAAAACTAATGAAGTTAGGCCTGGGAATAATATTTGACGAGTTATCGAATAATGCAAAATTAGAAACGACAAGAGAAATTACAAATCAAATACCAACACAACAACAGTTGAAGGGACGTTCAAGTCAAGTTTTTTACTGCTGACCAAAATGTTGAAAAAAAGCCAAAAACGTATTCTGAACAAATTTCAACTTTCTACGTCTTCCCGTTTTCAAAATATTATAGTTCAAAATTAACAATTTTTCTTTTGCTTCGGTGTTGCCATTTCGTCAGTATATTGTGACGGAGAATTAACTTTCGGAAAGCTGGCTTGCATTACATGAAAAGCAGCTAATTTACAATTCTGAACCTTTACTTTGTCTTGACTACAACTCTGCCCTAGTAAAATTTGTAAGGGGAAAGTCTAAACTCTTATATCTTGGGAACAAAACATTGTAGAAAACTCAAACTTGGTGAAATTAGTTTTTAGTTCTGTCCGTTTTTTTGATAAAAAACCGAGTTAAAAATTTTCCGACTGAAATGCCCGTTTAATTAACCGTACTGTCATTTGCGAAATTGGTTGCAAGGTTACCGCGACTCAAAATTTCTGCTACAGGCGTGTTAAAAAGCTATTATTAATTGGTAAGCCATGATAATAAAAATCTGTAACAATAACACTTGGAAAGTTAAAAAAAAGCAATGGAAAACTAAAGCTATAGTTGTTGTATTAGCGTTTTATCCTTCCGTCACAGGACAGCCGCGTTAGACGCTAACTATTGGTCTTGGAAGTTCGACTTTTCATTGCGAAAACTATACTTTGTGTTTAGTGGAATCCGCACTTGCCAAGAAGTTATCAGTGATCCAGTGTTCTTGTGGATCTCTTCGAATTTTTGTGCCCTGTTTTTTGCTGCTTGTTCAAAGCCACCAAGCAGAGATAATCATCCTCAAGCGTCTTATCCAATAACGCAACAACGTGGCCAGGGTGCGAGTTGAACCCAGATCATGCGATCAGGGTCATCGTAAAACGACGCCTTTACCCATTTGGCCTCGCTGCCGACTAAATTTGCAACGCTAATACACCAAGATTAATAACTTTTGAAAGCGGCACTACAAAATAATTGGACAATGTAAAATCACCAGTAGCATAAACAAAAATTATGCATTGATTCAAATATATCGTAGCAAGATATTTCAAAATACTTCCAGGTTTTTTTAGAAGAATAAAATTAAAATTTTGTACAAACATTTTAGAGGCTTTAATTAAGTAAGAGGGGAACTTTATCCGATACAATTTGTTTGAATATATGTTTGTCGCTAGATGGTAGCACAAGTTTTCAAAAACTTCGGTTGATTAGTCATTATTGGTAAGATTGTTCTGCCGCTAGAAAGCGGCAGTAGCGCTATCCTTTGAACGAATCCGACCCCACTTAAAAGTTGACTATATTCCAAGTTTTTCATTTGACGTCTTCCACGTTACGTTGCTACTTATTCGAATCCATTACGCAAAGATATCATCGTAAAGCGCTCACCGTGTCCAAGGGCGTAACAAGGTGCAGCGTCACACTCCAACATAGCTAAAAGTAGAAGTTTATTCGGATCAATTGGCAGTTGGTTATTTGTCAAGCCATAAAGTAGCTCGATAGGTTGTTCAACCGAGCCGGTCAACCGCACTGGAACGCGTCCGTTGGACCCGGATGTTACAAACGTGACCAAGGTGCGGTTTGGACCCAAATTATGCGATCAGGGTTGTCGTAAAAAGGATGCCTTATCGTAAAAACGTTTTTTGGGATAATGCACTAAGGAGAATTGCAATCTACAGTACGGAGATAATAAATGCATTCTAAGGAGTTTCATAATCAGCGGTAAAGAGAAATGCATGCTGTATACAGTGATGCAAACGGCTTTACAAAAAATCGACGAGCATTTTGAAAACATGCAACAACGTCTGTGGGGCGAAGCCCTCCAAATCCCCCATTCACCGTCCCACAAGATTGTATATATTATCAATCAAGCAAACGTCGTTGAAAAAAAATCGGCGAGCAGTAACAAAGATTGTGTAGCAATGTCTAAAGCCAGTGGCGTACGCAGGATTTTTCAATGGGGGGTTTTCAAAAGTGACATCAAAAATTTTTTCGCGATCTATACTTTGGCGAATAAATAACTTAGCGTAATGTAACAAGATGGAGTCAAAGTGACACAGTGCGTAATGCAAATCAAACTTTTCAAACAACAAACAATTAAGCATATATCTATAGTTAACATCATAAGGTTTGTAACTGAACGATGAAGAAAAAATTGCTCGAAACAAAAACTACAAAAACCCATATGATTATAAACAGTGCAAAACGCGGCAGGCACATAGCTAGAAATTCGCAATTGAGGGGGCTGTTTTGGGGGTCTGGGGGCAAAGCCCCCAGCCGCCGGAGGCACGGAGGTTTGGGGGCAGAGCCCCCAGCGCTTGAAAAATTTGCATTTTTTTTCAAAAATAACTTAATTTTAGGGCTATATTGATTAAAAATAATGCTTTTAAAACGTGGCATAGAAATTGGTAGTGCAAACCTGATTGAACTGTTTGCATAAATGGGCTATGTGGAAGGTGGCTAATAGTAAAATTTTAGCTCTCTTGTTTACATGATGGTAAATCATAAAATCCTATAGTTGAAGAAAACTCACACAGAGTATTTTATTTCGTCTATATTTTATAGAGAAAAATAGATGGGGGGGAGGGGCTAACGGAAAAAATTTTGAGACAGGTGATTGGTAATTAACTAATACTAAGTAGCCCCCCCCCCTATTCCTAAGTATATAATATGTTCGCTGATGAAACCAATGTTTAGCATTTTTACAATAGCGATCAAATATGATTGCTTACTTTTGGCCATTTTTCAAAGTTTTCATTGATTTGTGGGTTTTGTTTTTGAAAAATTAGCCCCCTACCCCCCTAAATTTATGTTTCAAAAGATGTTTTCAATCACTTTTTAGTCCATTCCATTGCAAAAAACAGTCTCAGAAGCGCAAAAAACGTAGTAGTTTTCTTATTCTGCATTTTGGTTGACAGGCCAATGGGGGATCTATAACCCCCCCCCCCCCCCCGCCTACGCTACTTAAACTTACTCTGACTCGTAACACGACATTCCAGGGTTTCAGTATTACACTTAGCCGCTTACAATGTTGCATTAAATAACAAAAAAAATATTTATTATAATTAAATATTTTGTATTAATAATATGAGAGTAAAGAAGGAGCTTGTTTGTTTTGCGCAATAAGGCGAGATTTTGAATGGTATACGTCGGATTAATAGGGAGGATGGTTTAAACCCCCACCCCCTGTGTACGCCTTTGCGCATAAGTGAGCTATGTGGGCGATGGCTAATGGTAACATTTCAGTCCTCAAATTTACAAGCCGGTAAATCATAAGTCATAATTTGAAAAAACTCACGAGCATTTATATTCTGTATTTTATAGAATGAGACAGTTGGAGAAAGGGGGGTAGAGGGGGGCGAATGGAACGAGATTTTAATGGATTAATTATTAACTAATACTGAAACCCCATCTCCATATTTTTGATGAAGCCAATGTTAAGCATTTTTAGCTGTTAAATTTGCTAATTTTGGCAATTTTTTAAAGTTGTTATTGATTTATAAACCCTATCTTCGACAAATTAACCCCCCCTAAGAAACTTTAAATGCTTCAAAAGTTGCTTTAAATCATGTTGGAGTCCGTGTCATTGCAAAAAAACAGGCTCAGAAGTGCTAAAAACGTGATATTTTCTTTACTGTGCATTTTGGTCGACAGACCAATGGGGGGGGGGGGTTTGAACCCCCAAAACCCCCCCCTTGCGTACGCCCTTGTCTGAAGCCCACCAGACCCCACTGAATAAGCGTCAAACTTTATGGTAGGTTTACTTCCGCAACCATCACTATAATCCTCACTTATCAACTCAGATCGAGCCACAACCAAGTAAAGTGCAAAAACGAGAAAAATTGAGAAACTGTGATTAATTGTGGCAAAACCCTGGCAAAAAAATACGCGTTTGGAAAAAATAGTAAGCTTACCCATCGAGCAAGGGCCCAAAGGGTAACCCGGAAGCTTTAGGACTAGCAACAGTCTTATTCTCTAAAAGACTGCATATCTACTATAGCAATCGGGGGCAATTGTCATCAACAGAGGTGGAGTCGTCGAGGACGTCCTCGAGGACACATTTTGATGTCCTTGGCCTTGGCCTCGAAGCCTCAAGTCCTCGAAAATTGCCCTGCCTCGGCTCGAGGACAGCACTATATTTTGAGTTGTTAAAAGTTTGTGGAGCGCCTGAACAATTTTTTGGAAAACAGTTTTTTTGGAGATCGCCTAAAAAAGTTTTTTAAAGACCTTTTTGTTTGGAGAGCACTTGCGCTTGTGTACTTGGTCCTTGGCCTTGTCCTCGATCATTTCTGTCCTTGGCCTTGAGAGGGTCTGTCCTCGGTAGGACTGTCCTTGGCCATGGCCTCGGATTTTTTGTGTCCTTGGCCTCTGGCCTTGTGTCCTCGACTCCACCTCTGGTCATCAATACACGAAAGCACTATGCAGTATGCAATTGTTTAAATGTTGTACAGTACTGTCATTTGCGAAATTGGTTGCAAGGTTACCGCGACTCAAAATCGATTTAGATTTGCCGCGAAGAATCAGTAAAGCCACAGAACATTCAAATTGGTTACTACCATCGTGACGAATTGTTTATGAAAAATTAATTCGCAATGAAGTCATAAGCAATTCCAGCGCGGTTTGTCATTGCCATGCGACTCCAAAAAGACTTCATGACGAAACTACTGCTGAAGTATGAATAGAGGAGCCGCAAGTAACGTCGCAGAAATAAGTGCGGTATACATCAAAATCAGTAGCTACTGACTTAAGTCCGCAAAATAATACAGGCATGCTGTACACATTTATGCAAAAACAATCAAACTAAATTCAAATTAGCCAAGATCACAATTGAGTTAAGACAAACAAATTTTTATCGAAATTTCTAAAATCTAAGTGCCGCAACAAAAAATTTGTTTAGCAAGAACGCAAGAAACTACAGATTTTAAACTTGCTTAACTCAAATTGTGATGCACAAGTACGCGCCAATGTGTGCGTGTACGTTACATACTAACACGCTACGACAAATAAGTTGCAAAATCCAAACACTTTCCTTTAAAGTAGGATATCAATCATGAAAACAATTTACAAGAAGCCTAAACTAGCAAGGGAATTTGAGGGAGCTTTGCAACATTTTGATCTTCAAAAAATAGCGTACCATAGCACAGAGGCGTTGCTACGGATGGTGGAACCCGGGGCGGGATTTTGTGGTGTCACCCTTTGTGATGTGACAACCTTTATGAAAATTATGCCTATGAGTAGGTGAAGACCAAAAAAAGGTCTTCCTTAAAAATTTGGGGGGTTTTCCGTACAAAAGTAAGTGAAGACCAAAAAAAAGGTCTTCGCCGGAAATTGAGTGCGTTTTCGGTCGGTCCAAATGAGGATGGGGACCAAGCAAAATAATAAAAAAAAGGCTTCATCACAAATTAGTGGAGTTATGGTTTCACATCATAAAATGGTGTCCCTCCAAATGGTGTCACCCCGAAATGGTGAAACCCGGGGCGGGCCACCCCCCCAAGCGACGCCAATGCCATGGCAAGTTTTTCGCTACCTCAGCCACTATTGTAGTTTGCGACACCACCGAGAGAGCGTGTATTTTGCATACCAAAACCAGACAATTTTTGCCAGACCTAAAGCGCCACTTCACTATTACTAAAGGGCCAAACATTTTTTAAAATATCAAGACAAAATCGTGCAATAAACAAAGGTCGCAGAACGGAAAAATTTGATATTAACGTTTGTGACAAGCAAAGACGGCAATCAATTCTTTACACCCATTCCATCATCGTTTCAAATTAATAAACATGTAACAAAATCTTAATAACAAAATTCTTCATTCAGGGCATCATTGGGTGGAATATGAACCTAATAGAAGATAGGCAACAGTAAGACACGTAAAAAACACCCAATAAGCAGGCTTGTAGCCAGGAATTTGCAATGGGGGGAACGAAGGCTGGAAACAACATCAATCGATCTTGACCCAGATTTTGGTCGGTCTTCAATCAGATTGAGTCGGCTTTTTTGTCCAAATTTTGGTAATCTCCAAAAAAAAAAAAAGGAAAGGTCTTCAGACAGGCTAAAACCCAGTTTTTCTGGTCGAAATCACATCAGGTCATTCTCATCGTCAATGCCAATAGGGGGGCTATTTTCGTTTTTAGTGCAAAAATTGGCCTAAAAGTGCTAAAAACGCGATATTTTGCATACTCTTCACACTTTGCTCCGGTATAAATTGGGCTTCATATTTGCGATCTATTTTTTCATTACAAAAAAAAAACAAACCATAACTGAAATTTCAAATGTAGGTTCTTGATTCATTTTCAGTGTTTTGGTTTTTAAAACTTTGAAGCTAATTCCAGATGCGGCATTGATTGTTGCTTCTTTATGCCGAATTACTGAAGCCAGCCAGTTGGTCGAGCGGTAACGCATTCGTCTTAGGAGCGGGAAGTCTGAGGTTCAAATCTCGGGCCGGTCAAATCGGACCCAGTGTTGCCAACGGTTCGCCACCGCTGCGACATTTCTTCGAAAGAAGCTGTGTTTCCCGGGCGCAATGACGCGGAGTTGGGCCCTGCAAAACTCGTTACACGCTTCGGCGTATTACATCAAGTATAATAAAAGATTAGATTAGCGTTGTTCGTAAAATGCCGCCTCTGTCACTCTTACCCCAGATCTAAGCCCACAATGAAATCTTGATTTTGATTGGTCTTCAGCTAAATATAGTCGAAACAAGTTCCCAAATTCTTAGTGGAGCCCAATTTTCTCAACTTGTGCGGTCTAATAGTGGACCTCGTGAAGCTTTTCCCCACAGGCACAAATCTCTAGTTACGCCACTGGTTTCGCCTCCTGTTGATGTAAAGAAAAGGTATATTGGTTACTGGTTAGGCAGTTACTAATTTGTCCTAAATGGATACTTTCCAAAAAATTCGTCGAAGCATAGTGGTTTTGAACCCAAGTCGATTTCTATCCATTGTTTGAGCTTGATTGTATGCGAATCTTCCATAGACGATGCATTGTTTAATTGAAATAGTCATTGGCTACTTTAGGAAAACACCAAGATGCGCAGTTTCCCCCATTTTACTAATTGGCAGAACCATAGCCGGGGGGGGGGGGGGGGGGGGGGGATTTTTTTTTTTAATTTTGCAGCGGAGCAAAGTGTGGCAATTTTTTTTCGTTGACAGCTTAATAAAACAAGTCAGGTGCACAGCGTCACAAGTAGCGAAGAAAAAATTTTTTTCGCAGCGCTCGGCTTCAGTTGTAGAATGGATTTTAGGCAACATCTGCATCAGTGGCGGATCTAGAAAATTTTGGTGGGGGGGGATTTTAAGCACAAAACCTCAAAAATTCGGATGTCTTCACCGAAATTGAGAGTGATTTTTCGGCCGGATTCGTTACGTTTAGGCTCGTGGGGGGGATGCATCCCGAAATGGACCCGAATTATTCGAAATAGAGGCTGATTTTTCGGCCAAAATCGTTACTTTTAGGCTGGTGGGGGGGGATGCATCCCCCCCCTAAATCCGCCACTGATCTGCATCTTCATTCTTCAAACCAAAAACTCGCGTAAAGTGAAACTTTTCTTGCAGTAAAAACCGCTGTGCTTTTTTGCCATGTTACGCAGTAAACGAACTGGTAATCGCTTTGATCAAGTGTAAAAAGAAATCCACAGAAAAATGAACGTTTTGTTTTTTTTGTCTTAATCTACAATTCCTTTTTTTCTTATCTTAAGCTGTAATTTTCAATGACGTAATGACCTCGAAAAAATAACGTTTTCATAATCGTAACTCTGATATTGCGAAAACAAAGTCTTTTATCCTTTAAATAAAGAATGCGCAACTGCACATTCTCAGTTGCCAAACTTTCCCCATTACCCCTCTAAATTTTCTCATCGGTTCTGGACGATTCACAAAAAGGACCCATTTGGTCGAAAAATCGGCGAATTTCGCTGAAAAGCGGAAGGTTCTGATCTTATCGCAGGATTTGCGATGGTCATTAAAGATTCTGCTCACCATAAAATCATGCAATACGAAATACCGCGCGGTATAATGCTATAAACAAAAATACCTTTTTCACGAATCTCAAAAAGCAACTTGTTGAATACCGAACTTTATCTTCGATTAAGTAAGTATCAAATAGTTCAGAACAATTACAACTCGTTCAACGTTGCTACTGCTTACTTCTTATGTTTGAGCTTTGATCACAGTGGCAGACTGATATACACAAATTATGTATTTAGGCTCAAGTATAATGCAACTGTACTTCTTAAATTTTGTATTTGAAAACAAATTTTGTTAGCATTATTATGATGATCGTCTCGTGTATTAATTTAATGGAATTAACTACCGGTAATCGTTTTACATCGACCTACGCATGTCCACTGGTTTAATGACGTCACTTCCGGTGCATTAGATCGAAAAAATAATTTAGTGAATTACAGAAACGTTCAACGTGGACAAGCAATTCGAGCGTTTAAGCCTCGAAAACGTTCATGATCGACTCAATATTACCAGTACAGACGGATAAGGCTCTTAAAACGTCTTCTACAACTTTCTTTATTTGTAAACCTAGTCTTTTTCAAAGTCAAGAACGTTTCTGGCAATTTCAATGTTCTTTGAAAAAAAGAAAAAATGGAAAAGTAGACAAACATAATTAGTTAATTATCTATTTAGCGAAGGACAAGATTGACGATTCCCTTTGATAAAAACAAAAATTATAGGCCCTCCACCAAATTTTCACGCATTTTAGGGGTGTGAATCACATGCACTATGACAGTAAAAACGACACCGTCAAAACCAGACTGCATTACCCCATTTCGCCTGACAATTTTCTGGTGTGCTTTGGTGAAAGGATACTTTTTGCCCAGAAAAAAGTATACAAATTTAAAAATCCATTAAAACACAAAAATGATGTTAGAAGGGTACTTTTTAATTTTGATTTAAGGATAGTTTTTGACCAGGCGTTTTTATTTGATTAAGTCAGATCTGGCATCTCGATCAACAACTATAACGTTTCTGCTGCATATTGTATCTATTGTTCGGTAAAGGTTTAGTATGCTTTTACCAAGAAAGATTCTGTCGAAATCTATCTGTGCAAGGAAACTCCGTGACATATCTTAAAATAAATCATAGAAACATATCGGCGAAATTGTTGGCAAAAGTTTCGAAACCTGAATGGTTACAAAGAACATCCTATAAGAAATATTTGTTAGAAGCACAGTAGGCTAAACTTAGTAAACAACATAGCTTATTAACGCAATACCTATTGCTCGCATACGCATTACAGTCAAATATGATTTGTTTGATGAATTTTTGAATACTATAAGAGGAAATGATCACTAACTATGCGAGAAAGTGAGCTAAGATGGCTCTAAAGAACAACACGAAACCTGTAAAACGCAAAAATATTTATTTCAAAACGCGTAAAATAACATAGAAAATACAAACATGAAAAAGCCAGGATTAAAAAAACTCAAGTCGAAAAAACACGACCAAATTTCGACTCATAGTTCTCACCAGACGGGGTGAAGCAGCCAGCCCTAAAATAATTTTGTTGATCAGGTTTATCAATCGAACAAAATGACTTGAAAATTTCCGCGATAAAAAGGCCTCCTAAAAAAAAAGCTATCGCGTCAAACCAAATAGGACTGTGCAATTCAAAGCGACCCACACAAAAAAAAAAATTAAAATCTACCCTTCCAGGCAGTTAAGGTAGAAACTGCATTTCCAGGAATCACTGATGTAGAAGACATGTTACTTTGCCATCGCTTAGCGAAAGTTAAAATAAAAAATGGCCTACCTCATAGACATCAAAATCTATATCAAAATACGCTATACTACAATTTGAAATTTTTAGTTTACGAATGTCGTGATAGCTGCCTAATGCTTTGCAATTATAGTGGCTAAACATTTTTAGATCTTATGGTAATAATTTTTACTTTGTTTGCCGCCATAAAATATTGTACGTAGATCAAATACCATACAGGCACCAATTTTTGTTTCCACCAGTTTTTGTTTCTGGTAAGTAGAATTTGAAAAAGACGTAGATTGTAATTCACAAAAGTCAGTAAAAAAGAGCTGAAAACATCAAATGAACAGTGACAATGGATAAAGAAAAAGCAAAAAAACAGGTACAATACAATAAAATTAAGTACACAAATCAACAAAAAGACATTGCAACGCATTTACATGTTCTTATTACCATTCAAGTGCAGGTCTACTATACCAGACAACAGCCTTTGCGCATGTCCAGTCTGGTGACATCGTTTTGGTTCCATTCGAAAAAAGAACCAAAAAAAAAAACGAACGCAAAAACGCGTTAGAAAATGGCACAACACCAAGATCTTAGATTTAGAGTAGCTCGAGCTACCAACATAACTCCGAAACAATTACACCGCTGATATTTCTAAAAGTGTTTAAAAAAGTGAAGGGTAAGTGACTAGATTCATGACCACACAGGATGAAAACGAACAGATTAGCTACCCATCATTTTAGTAGTTAAACAAGACACTTTCAAATTCACGGAATCGGTCAAGTTTGGAATTTTCGACTGGTTGTGCCAAAGTGCAATTTTTTTTTACTCCACAGAATAAAAAATCAACGCAAATTAGTCGAAATCAACCTTGCTGGTGCCCTCTTCAGGCTGTCAAGTCGTTGAATTTAAAAAGTGAATAAAAAACGACTCCTGAACATAAAATAATGACAATTTTCAAGTATAAATGCAAAAAACTGAAGACCAGTCAAAAAACGCCTTCGAGCAGTTTTTGCAAGATTTTTTTAGGCGATCTCAAAAAAAAAAAAGGTCTTCGTGTACTTTTTGCGAGACGTTTTGGGTGCTCTCCAAAAACAAAAAAAGCAAAAAATAAAAGGTCTTCATTTCAATGACTTACGACTTACTGCAATTTATCAAGGGTTCTTGAAAAATATCAGTAGATTATTTAAAAAACAATAAAATAATGACAACGGTTCTAAAATAATGAAATTGAAAAAAAATAATGAAATAATGACACACTTGACAGCCTGTCTTTTGTGCCTTGCCTTTTGCCGTGATTTACTTCTAAACAGCAAAGGTGTTGAAATAAAAAACACGGAGTTTTCGACAGCTTTTACACGGTGGAGTCAATGTACTATTTATTTTGAGCTAATCGAAGTTGATTCGAGCTTCATGTCTGCATTTAAGTTGTGCATGATTACACGATCCCAGGTCAGTATAGCACCCTTTTCAGAAACAGTCTGCAAGTCTTTCGTCAGGCTGGACCCAGGGCCGCGAAGAGAAATTCCGGGTCCGTGGACCCATCGACAACGATTAGGAATACTTCTCTGTCGTACAAGTAATGTATCTTTTGGACTTAATGGTGGAGACCTTGAAAACCAAAAAGATCTTCACTCAAATTTGACCAGTTTTTCTACCCGATTCCGAGTGTGATGTGTTCCTCAAAGTTTCACGATCTTAGCTTCAACTAGCACGAGCCCTCTAAAAATTCCCGAGCCTGGGTACTTCGTACCACCTAGCCCCTCTCAAAGACCCTGGCAGGCCTACAACATGTAGTGATTGTATGATTAGTTTTCGTTTATGCACATCAATGTATGACGAAAAGAGAGATGACAAAAATTCCGGTTTAAACAAACAAGAATTACACAAAATATCGTAAAATGTAACATCATGGTGTACCCCAATCATCTTCAATGACTGCAATTAAACTATTGTTTTGATAACATCCAGGTAAAATCAAAGCAGTCAACGCACTACTCATTAAGCAAACTGCTAACTTTTAATGCAACAAACGATCATTAAATGCTAAACAACTTGCTTGTAATTTGAAGCACACAATCCTGAATTCATTTCCTTAAACCATTCATTAGGTAGCACTTTACCATGGATACGTCAGTTTAATCACTCTGTTTTCCGCCATTAGTTGAACATTTTTAGCAGTAACAATCACAACCGTTCAAACTGGGTGAAGTACAAGTAAATTTTAAAAAATAACAAAATTTGGAATAAAAGCCATTGGTGTTTAAGAAACAAGCACTCAGTATTGATGTAACCATGTTAACGCTAGCTAACCACCCTTTTCTAGGGGTCTGCGACTTTTTGAATCAAGAAATTTTTACGCAGCTGATTTACTTGACAGGGCGTCCCTGGAACATTGAAACAATTGCCTCTACTCCTGAAACGTTTTGACGCGAAACCAAATTCCTAACTCTAGCCCTAACGCAGCCGTGTTGAAACCTCTCGCGTCAAAATGTCCCGATCCGCATTCTAAGATTTCTGTTTGCGAGTATTTCCAGAGGCTGAGCCAGCGCAACAGATATACTGTTTGATCCCAATGGGAAATGAGCATTAAGTGTCTTTCCTAAGAACATAACAATGCTTACCAGTTCGAGAATCGAACCGGGGGTCAGCAACCTTTCGATTACTAACTCGATAATCCATTAACTGAGCTATTGCCGCCGCCTTTAAAGTCAATTAAATTCCTGCCTTGAGTAAGTTGCTAAAGGAAGTATTTTGTGAGCAAATATTTATCATTATTAGATGAGAGACAGTCGTGTGACGCTACATTAAGAGAAAATTGTATCAGCACTCAAGTAGCAATAACAATATGATTTCTAACTAGTGTTTCCGCGAAGTCGGTAAAGAGTAGAAAACGGAGTATAGGTTGAATTTCTCAGAAAATTTTTTGCTAGAGCTAAATTGTTACATTTGGTCACAAAAATGCTTTGCTTGCAAATTAAGTGTTAATCACAACACAAACTATGACATCATAAAGCGCTGTCATGTGTCATTTTCAAGTAAACCATCGAGTGAATGTTTCATACTTCATAAACTTCGTTGACCCCAAAAGATACGAAATGCACAAAGAGCACTACCAACTTAACACATAACGTTGTTTGAGGCCATAGCGATGAAATTAACCAGCTCTAGACTCCCACGACTTCTTAGACCCATTGGGGAAATCGAAATATAAGTACCGGTACTAAGTATGTCACTGTATAAATTACGACTGATTTTGTATGAGCCTAAAAATTTTCTAGCATGTAACAGACTGTGGAAAAACATGTCTGAAATAATGCAACAAATGATGACGCAAAAAATAGCATTGTCTGTATTTTTAGGCAATGACAAAAAAAATTTCAATTTTAAAAATCCTTATTATTTGTTAAAGTCAACCCAAAATATTTAAAAGGATATAAATGTCCAGATAAGTATTTCCAGAATCGAAAATGAGAGAAATAAATTTTTAGCAAAAGGGAAAGTATCAATTACATTTCTTAAGAAAAAGAATCAAAATGGAAGACTTTTATCACAAGTTGAATCCGCTTCACCACAGTCAGTAACTCGAAAAAGAAAATCTTGTTTGCTTCATATCGTGCTCATACCATCTCATCATATACTTTACAATTGCATCACAGATTCGTTTTGGAAAAATTATCACAACTCAAAAGATTTGCATGCTAACCGTGAATCTTTCATGACTAAACGGTGATTTTTTTATGAAAACATTGGAAAGCCTCAAATAAAAATCCTTCCCGAGTATCGATTGCGACACTCTCGATTTAAAATTCGACTCTCTAAGCAAAAAGCACGTGAGTTGTTTGGCTCGCTGCTTCTATTTTCTGTTAGATAATTTTATATCTCGTTGAGCCAGCTCAAACCAAAAAACTAAATCAAATCTTTTATTGTACTCGCTGAATTACGCTGAAGCATGTACCAAGTTTTTGGAGCCCATTTCCGCGTCATTGCGCCCGGGCAACACAGCTCCTTTCAAAGAAATGTTACATTGGTCGAGAGCCCTTAACAACACTGTGCCCGATTTTATCGGCCCGAGATTTGAACTTTAAACCTTCGGCTCTAGAGACGAACGCGTTATCGCTCGACCAACTGGTCGGTAGCTTTTTGACCAATTTTTCTTGAATCATAGCTTTTCTCTCCCGATTTTAACTAATTAACTAAGAAAATAACGCTTGAAAGAAGAATGCAGGCAAAATCAATAAAGTTTCTAAAGTTAGTGTAATACTATTAGATTATATTTGAGTCAATTCCATTCTTCTTGACTCAATTGTTTCTGAAATTTTCTTCTTGATGCACGTCGTCGTATACCGGACTTATAGTATTGAGATCACAGCTGCAGGCTATAGTTTCAAACCAGGATTCTTCTGGTTTAAACTTCATCAGTGCCCTATTAAACGACAAGGCAGTAATCGGTGACGCATAACGATGTCACACAATTAGTGTCAGTGTTGCTTACGAAAACTTTCAAAGTCGGAAAACAACCATGTTTTGAAATAGAACATTTCTGGAACGGTTGAGTCAACAAAAGATGGAGTTGACGCAATTATACACAATCTAACAGTATTGCACTAATTTAAAAAACCCATTTGGTTTTACCTGCAGTCCTTTTTTGATATAAAAGCAACACATCTTGTAATTCTCGGTAGATTTAAATAGACTAAAAATCTACCTTGTATGACTTATTTTACAGATGTTAATAGAGATTGTATGCTTAGTCGCAACGTCTCTTGTACAGAATCCGTGTGCTAATACTTTGCTGTGCAGACTGCAGACTGAAAATAACGAACTTAATAAATTCAAGACAAAATCACATAGAAAACCATGATACAAAAATGGTAAAAAGTAGGAAAACAAAAACAGCGTCTTTACTGGGCAGTAAAAGAATTGAAAGAGTAGAATTCTGATCACCTCAAAACGAACAAACAAACAAAAAAACGACTGTAGCAGTTGTACAATTCATCTTGCTGTTCCAAAAACAAAGCTACCGAAACCTTGCAATGGAGATCAAATGGGGGCGCGTCAGTCGGGTGTTTCGTCAAACAAGATAGAAATATGTGATCAGGCAGTGCAAAATAAAGAGCATGTAAATGTGTGCTGAGTTGAAAGCAACGTAAAGAGCGTTTCATACGTGACTTGGAAACATTCCAGGTGACGCGCCAACTGCAGTTGGAATGCTAAAAGAAGTCCCTGATACTCGACTTCCGGAACTGCGGTTATGGCGATGGCTACTGTTAGCGGATATTTGTGTCATGCACATTGGACACGATGGACGAAGGATTAACCACTTTCGTAAACACCTGGAAAAAAATTTGTCAGAGCTTGCGAGCAAAAATTATAGCTACACAGTACTTGCTAATCGCCAACTTTTTCATATAAAGCGGGGGACCTTGATGATCTTAGAAATGCATTTTCAATGAGAAAGTACTTCTAATTAGATCCTACAAAACATACAGCACCACGACCTTAAACCTAACGCAAACCTTAAAGCCTAAACTTATCACAATGTTAAACGCTGCTTGAGCTCCTGTGCGTTTTAGTAGCAAACTTCAGATTATTATGGCACAATAAGAATGCTTTTACAGGGCATATAAATTAAACTAGGTCTTGGAAAACAAATTTTTTTGTCATTACTTCACCACAATGTCAAATACTTAAAATCGGTCCCAATAGAGGTTATTTCCAAGATTTTGTTATCTAAGTTTTATCAGGCTTCTGTGAGCATAAATGACAATGCATGAACACTTGAACAATGATCAACGTTTATAAAGTATTCGCATTGCAATGTACGTACAGTCATACATGGTATTTTCTTGTTTACACAAGTAGTTTTTGTCCTAAAAAAAAGTTACTCCAAGGTTTGTCGGGCTAGCAAAATCTGCTATAATTTTACATTCATAACCGAAAGCTTCAAATATGAGGGAGCAGATAGTATTGGATTTCCGTGGCACCATTAAACTCCACAGTTGAACTGCTCACAGGTGACAAGTGCCTCTCAAGCTGCGAAACTAGATTTTGTTATCCGCAACTATTTGATACGCGTTAAAAGAGGTTAAATGGAACGCATCCGCCGTTTAATTTGAAAACCGGTGATTTTAATCGTTTAAATTAATGAAGGTTTATTAAACAGAACCATACATGTAAGTACTGATGGCTATATAAGGAGTTAAAGTAGCTTTGTGTAAACTTAATTAATGGAACTAGAGGGGTGCAAAATATTCGGATGTTTAAAAACTGTAAATAGTAATGTTGCATTTTATAAGACCAAGAACTTAAATAATTGTATGTATATTTGTACAGTGATCCAGACGATTTTGGAACTAACATATTAGTCTTTTTGCTGAACAGTTATGAGATTTATTTGTTTTTCAAAACAAATTTGTTAAAAAAGGCACACAACAGCTTTGTTGTAATTTCATGAACAATATATTACACGAAGTTTAGAGCTAGATTTGATTAGGAAAACAAAATATTAGTTTTATTGCATATCAATTAATGATTTTTTGTTGTTCAAAACAAAACCGTTTAAAACCGGTTCATAACAACTTTAACTGTTTTAATACCAACGCTAAGTAACTTACGTAAGCAAAATGCATGATTACGTGATAACAAAATTCATCAATAACAGACTAATGATTTTGCCTCGCAAACAAAAAAATCAATTTATTACGTAAGTTCTTTGTGCTAAAATATTACCCTATTATTGGTTAAGTTGAAGGTCGAGAGGCAAAAAGCTGCTTTTCCAGTCAATTTACAGATTGTGTACTGCAAAATCTCACCATCTCGCGGCCGGTTACTTGATACCATGGTCAAGCTACGTGTAAGCGAGCGTTCAAATTCTTGTTTGTGTAAATATGTGCGCAATCAAGCAAACAAGACTGATTGTATCGGGCTCTTGAAGAATGAAAACAAAGACTTGTTTCGACGGTTATCAGGCGTTGTCTTTCGCTGATTTAAATAGAACAGGTCCGAAAATATATCCAAGTTCCATGGCAATTGTCGTCGTGCCGTTGCTTACGGCTGTTTAAATGGTTGACTTACATTCGATTTTGAGTCAACAAAAAAGAAATACACAAAAGTTTTAACAAAACACTTGAAGACAGATAATGGCTGCTGAACGCTGAACAGTCATCAAGTTGAAAAAATTAAGGCTTTTTTCTAGCTACTTGGTTAAAAAGTCTTTCATATATGCTATATTAATACAAAAAATCATAATATATGTATAGCTATAACAAGTACAGTAGCTGTTTTAATCACAATTTTCCAAAATGTTGGATGACAACAACTGTCAATGCAAACTAAAAATACTACTGCATGACTGGATCTGTGTTTCTGAGTAACTTAAATGGAATTTAGACCCCACAGATGTCAACATCATGTTACCATAATTTCCCACTCTTTTCTTTTACCTATTTTTTAGGTAGTCGGTGACAGTTCAGTCGAAGATGTTTAGTTTCATACTGTATCTTCCGCAACTGCTTGATTTTTGATTTAATGACAGAAAGCATTTTAAACCAAGACTTCGCAAGTTGAAGCAGCACACAATAAATATTGAACATAATGTTTGACATTTTTAACGAGTTTCAAAATATCTCAGTGACATTTTCAAGTAGTTTGTGTTAAAATTACATGGTGCAATAGTTAAAATAATTTAACAATCATGATTCAGTTAATTAATACCCTCACAAAATATTATACGTCAACTTACTTTTTATGAAAAACGTGGCAGCATGGACAAATCGCTAATACTTCCTTATTCTTGAAATCTTCCAAACAAACAGGACAAGTCTGTTAATAAAAATAATAAACTTAGGACCACGACAACACTATTACTACATACTGATCAGCCAAACTATTCTACAAACCGCAGAGCTAAATAATTCCATTTGCAGCGCTTATGTAATCCCAAAACCTTTTGTTTGATTGTGTGTTGATGCTGTATGGAGTTAATTTTTGTCTACTCGTGAAGCTAGTGGCTAAATCTTAGTCAACTGTAGTTCTGTGCTTTGGTGACAGTTATAGAGCATTACAAGTACCCAGCAGCGATCCTGGACAGCTGGGTTTTATCCATTTTGTTGTCCCTATTGCTTGTTTAGCGTTATCCTGATTGGAACTTTTAAACCTCATACGGCACTTTTTCTGCAGCGTTGCTAAGTGGGTTAAAACCTTATTGCGTACAGCTACTCTGATTGCAGAGTCTAGGTCCTTGATTCAACTCCCACAGTGGCCACGTTGTTGTGTTCTTTGAAAAGACGCTATTAAGCAGTCAATCTGCTATGTGGATTTAAACAAACAGAAAATTTATCTTTGAAGTTAAACCACAAATTAGCCCCTCCCAAAAAAATAAAAATAAAACATCGAAAAAGTCTAAGGTAGGTAGGTGAGGATCTGCCATACATTAAAGCTTCAGTGTTGCAAAAAAGCTACCAACCTTAGCCTTCACCCAGCATTTTATACTGTCTGTGTATATTGTGAATGGAGAGTGAATGTTTGTTTGGCTGTGAATCGTAAATTTGCTTGCTTTTATCTAGAATTAGTTTGGTTTGTTCCGAGATAGAAAATGTTAGAAAAATTTTGATAGCCGTGTTGTGGCTATTTTATGCACAAAAATCAATCAGTTCCGCTTAAAAACAACAATTTTATCTCCAGCAAAATAGTTTTTGTCCTATCGATTGACATTATTGCGATCAGGTTAGTCTCCATAGCTTTATGTTTATCTGAACACCACATTATTGAACTTGTATGTGTGTAATTAATGGTTAATCAGCAAAATAAAAACAAATTCAGCAAGTCTATGAATTTAACGACCTTGCAAAAATAGTACAAACAAATGCAAACGTAGCTTTACTGCGTTTCGTCTATGCTAAGTGGTTTGCAAATTTACGTGTTTAACAAAACACTCCTAAATGAGCTATGTCTTTTGAAAATTAAATTTAAGGAATGTCGACAATGGTCTTACCCAGAACAAAACATACAAGCCTATTTAAACATCAAACGACCCGCCTTCACAATGTGTATGTGTACATGAACGAAACTGTGATACTGTATTTTTGAAATAGCTTCTTTAAAATAAATGCGAGAAAGGGCAAACCTTTACCTTTGCGTCAGCTGCTAGTACCATTATAGCTGGCTTTTTCAAGTGACGTAAAACTAAGGTTATTTTTTGCAATCTTACAAAATGTCACTAATATATAACCAATACTAGTTGGAAGCTTTATTAAAGCGACTAAAAAACAGCGTGACAAGGAATAGTTGTCTTGAGATAACTTACTCTTCTTTCAATTTGCATGAAATTTTAGAAGCGTTCAATTTAAGTTTGATAGTCTACTTTCATCGCGGATGGGCTATTTAATCTGTTGTTGTTTGAATTATTAATAACTGATCAATTAGCCAATAGCTGTTTTGAATTCTCTTTGACAAGTATTTGCAATAAATTGATGCTTATTAAAACAATAGAGTCTAAGCTACTTAGTACTTTTCTATCCACAGATGTTTCTTATAAGCCCCGCAGCAAAATAACAACGCAAATGAGATAAAACACTTAGCATAAAATTAAATCCATCCAAAATACGTGCCAATTAAACTCTTCTAATAAGATAAAATAACCGTTTGCTTTCAATTCAAATTAGTCTTTTTTTCGTAGTTAGCAATTGAAAATGAAGTCAAAGGTATAGATTTTTATAATAGGTAATATTTTACGTTAGACAACAGTATTAATCAGCGATCCAAAAGCAGAAATAAAGTTTGTTTGCATTCTTCAGCATTTAAAAAACGCGATAAACGTGGATAAACACACACTAACTGATATTTAACCATCTATTCACAATAAATAATAAAAAACAATGCCTTTCTGAAACAAGTTACACTAAAAACAGGCAGTAGCTAACATCCAGTAGCTGTAACGTTAGCCAACGGTTATCCTTCCTAATCATCAGGCACAGTACAATAGTGATGTACCACAAAAGTACAGTAAAGACCCCAACAACCATTGGGCTAGAAGCAGCACACAACTGCTTAGGAAGAAAGAGAAGACCGACCAGCTATGATCACCTATGTAGTGATGAGGTGACTGTACACTTTGAGTGATACCAAAATGGTAACTACAGTCTTTGAGAAGTTAAAGGGGTTTCAAGTACATCGCCGTATAGTGCGTGTTGTGAAATGCTCTTGTCTTCAGTTCTCACTACCTTAATCATTTTCTTTTTCAAACGACAATACAATCTAACCACCAGCTAAATATAACACCAGTGTTCCGTTTAACCTTTTGGTTAATCAGAGAATGCCGAAATTTTTTGAAATAATTGCGCCCAAACTTGTAGAAAGACGTTTGTCTGCTCTAAATTTTGTACCAATGTGGTATTAAAGCAGGCTATGCTAAATGTCATATTCCCACAACTTTGTCGACTTTTCTAAAAATATGTTTATCGTATAGCCAAAAATTGTTTACTTTTTTTCCAATAAATCGCTGACTAACTGACAAAAATCGGTTAGTGGGAACACTAGGTAACACCATATTAATGGTCCTAAATTCTCCATTTTGAGTGGAACAAAAGGTGAAATACCTCCTTTAAAGAGTGTCTCAACATGCTGAAATTTTCTCGGAGAAGTTATTCTATTCAACAGTATAAGAAACAGCGGGGAAGTAACTTCATATTAGTGATCAAATGTGAAAAACGTGGTGTACTTACATCGTTTTTTGTATCTTGCAATGGGTTTTCTTTGTTTTTGTTCAGCGTGACCTTTGAAAAACAAAAATCGTGTTACAAGCATTAAAGCGGGGTCAGTCAATTACATATCATTAATGCAAAATAAATTATTTTCATATTCATGTTTTTACGCAGCTAAACAACGTGCAACTCTGTAATACGGATGAAAGTCGCTCAGCTAATTAAAAAAAAGCGATTGAGATGCAGTCATCAATATCCCTTTGCATCACGCTAATTAGCGATATTGAATTACAACACCATTGTTTGGCGTTAAGGAAAGGTCAACAAAATTACTATGTGGCATTGTTTCAATTCTTGCACAAGCACATAGAAGATTTTTACATAACAATATATTTATTAAATTATTATAATGCTACTAGTTGTAAAATAACACATTTTTTACCAGAACGACATAAATTCTGCAAAACTGATATGTGTTTTTAGAAAAAGCCGATCATGTAAAAGCAAGCTCAAGCCCAAAATTTAGGTACCGGTACCTTTTTATATCCTCCAACTTTTACTCTTTGTTTACGCATTCTGCAACACAAAAACATGTTCATGAGCATGATACATGATTTAGAATTTTGAAGAGCAGCGACTAACTACGTGTTATACTGAGCTTCAAAGCAAAACATATGAAACAAGACTCAAAACGTAAAAACTTGAAACAAACTGGAGTTTGCAAACGAAAACGACTACTTATTGTCAATAACAGACTGAGTGCCTGAGGCAAAATTGTACAAAAATACCACGTAATAAAATCTAGTCACAATATTATGTTCAAGACTTCAAGGATATTATAGATTTTTAAAAGTTTGAAGTTTCTTCATGCTCATTGTTCGTAATATCGATACTGCATTAAAAATCAATACCAATTATAGCAGTATGTCTTAAACTGGAAAGCAGAAATTATTGGATATTTTTACAAGCAATAGCAAACTCATGCAATATCTATGAAATCTATGCCGCTAAACTTTAGAAAGAGAAATTCTTAATGCAATGTGCATTCACATAAAAGGTTAGGCAAAAAAAAAAAGACATAAAAAAGATGCCATTTTTTTCTGGAATCCACAATACCAATTAATCTGAATTTTGTTGTAATAATTTGTTGCTCAAGTTTACACGTACTTTGACACTAGAAACTTTAATTTAGTGAACAAGAAATCGTGCTACTATAGTTTATGAAAGGAAAATCCAAATAGAGAACAGAAAGCCTTTAATTTTGTCTAGAGCTTGAGCATAATAATGAAGTTGTTATAAGTAGCCTAATGGAAGTATAAAATTGAATAAAATCTAAGCATGCAAACAAGCAAGGTGTCTTACCTGGCAAGGTAGCAGCAAAAAGCACAACTTAGTGCCAATATGAAGGTGCCAACAGCTACCATAGGTAGAGCCAATTTAAATGGCATTTGATCAAACTGATTGTGAGTGCTGTTTCCAGCATTCTGAAAAAATCACAAAATCAAATCTTTGTTATAGTCCCTGAATTATGCCAAAGCGTGCAACGAGTTTGCAGGACCAATCTCTGCATCATTGTGTCAGTGGTCAACACAGCTCTATAAAAAAAATGTCGTAACAGTGATGAACCGTTGGTAGCATTGTGTCCGATTTGACTGGCTGAGGTTTGAACTTCAGACATCTCGCTTCAGAAACATATGCACTACTGATTGTTCAACTGGCCAGTAAAAAACAAATTTCAAAAAATTTTGTCTTACTGTAGAATTTAAAGTATTAAACAAACAATAAGAGAGTAAAATCTAAGCTAAAATACCAAAGAAAAAACTTGAAATCAATTCTTTTAAATATCCACGTTTTTTCCTTTATAAATAATGATAACACCAAGCAAAACCACAACTACCTATACCACTGCATGAAATTATGCTCATGAGTCTTTTTGTCAATCATGACTTCAAATATATTTCATTTACAAAGAACTATACCTCCATATTGAACTTGCTTCAATTACATAGCTAGTTTTTCCTCTATAAGAACAACTTTATAAGAACATGAGGTTCGTTTTTGCTTTAAATTTAAGAACAATACCAGCAATCAGCATTGATATGAACAAAATAATTAAGAACAGAGTCAAATGTAGAAATCAACTTTTGCTATACAGTGCAGTATCGCAACATCATAACCATGTTTTTTGCAATCATGACCAGTGGACTGTATTAGCGGCTATAACAATCAACGAAACTTTTACAGCAACACAACTTCTTATTATCAAGCAAGAATGAATTTGTGCCGCTTAATTTTTTATCAAAATATAAGAATAAATGAGGCTGAAAATTGAAGAGCAGCTAACATTAACCCAAAATTTACTGGCTCTTATAAAAAAAAAGGGTGTACCGCTGGTGCTCCTTCTGAGTTTCTGACTGTTCTAAGTTTTTGTCTAACAAGTGAGTGCCCAAATTTTCTTACCCCAAGCTGTAAAAATACATTCATGCCCTAAATTTTGCACCAACCCAGTATTAACGTATACTGAAATTCACATTTCCACAAATTGGTTGACTATTCTAAAGCTCTATTTATCATATTGCCAAAATTTTTTTGCTTTTGGGCCAACAAACTGCTGATTTGCTGGCAAAATTTGGCTTAATAGGAAACCATGTATCTGTAATTAATGTGGGTTGAGATGTTTTAAAAACATGCTTCAATATTCTTTACTCATCCCCTAAGCTGCTAATGCCTGAAACTGTTCTACCGAAGCTAAAAAAAGAGTGCACTTACTCTAGAGCTACTTAAAGTGATTTGCTCAAGCAATGAACTCCCAGCATCTATGCTATACAGTAACCAGACTACCAGAATCAGGTAATCACAAAATGGTTTGATAAATCTGGCTTTAGCCAGAGTTACAAGCTTAATTGATTTTAATGCAACTTCAAATTACAAGATGTTTATGCAACAGCTAATTTTCTTCTTTAATTTGCTTTGAGTTCAAAGTTAAATTCAGTAAAAATATTAGTTTTTCAGAGATTAAGTTTTTTTTGTTTAAAGCTAGTAATATGCAGTTAGAAAATTGCTTTGCTTTAGGCCAAAAAATGCAACATTTGCAAGCAAAATTACCATATTGGTTATATTGCCACTAATTAGTAAAATTCAAAAAAAATTATTTAATTCCTAAACTTAAGTCACAACAAAATGTTGACTTATTTTTAGTTCAAGTATGCATATCTGTTTTAAAATTACTGTATACGAAGAACACTAACTTTATTACTATATTAAGAATGCCAAGTTATAAACAAATCTGAAGTGATCTCCATACTTCGCCAAAATTATAACTGTCTTGAGAGAGGAATACAAACTAGTAACAAAAATCAACAATGGAATGTTTACTCACCATTATGACTGCACACCAATTCTATTTAAAGAGTGGAATATCAAAAGCATTAAATCTAAAAAATACAATATTGATAAATAAGGGTTCACAGCTTTCAGGAACACACTTGCCAATTTGCAATTGCAAACTTGCCAATTTCGACTCAAAAGACTTTCAAATTCCACACTTCGAATCTAAACTCTGAATTTAAACAATTTAGTTTATATTCCACAATGCTGTTTACAGAGTGTTTTGAAATTAACCCAATACGTGCGAAATTAATAAATAATGCTATCACTAGTAAAACATGAAATTAAGTTTGCAACTTGCTGGTTTTTCTAGTTTTATTTTTCAATAATCTCATATATAGAAAATTTCTCCCATCTGAGATAAAACAATAAGAAGTTATCAGCAACTAAACTAGATTAATACAGTATATATGCACAAGCTATATAGCTTTTGTTTTCCCAAAGTCAGCTGAATATAGTGTGTATAACTGCAAACAAAAGCGCAGTGTAATTAGAAACAAACAGCTGTGTAATTAGAACACCAGACAGTAGTGAAAAGATTAAGCTATAATTGCCTGAGTTTCCAAAAACAGATATTTTTGTTCTACAAACACTGAACAAAAAAAACAATTGGCTTGGAAGACAATATTTTTTTACATACAAAACAAGTTAAGGTCCCTCCACCACAGTTTACATGGAAATTTATCAAGTTTTCTTTCACAGTCTCATTAAAAAAAAACGGGTGCCAAACAGCAGAATAGCACCACTGTTTGTAACTATATCATTAGTCTGCACCCAGAATTTTTTAAACAGAGAGGGGTTCTCAATTTTTTAAAAAGCAACCTGTACCCGATTGTAGTTAATTTATTGTAACCATTAATGAAAATGCTGCTACAGTCTGTTATTGTTAAACTGCATACTGTTATAGTCAAACAGGGTTTCGCGGTAATGGTTGTATTTTGTTACAACATTTGTTTATTCAGAAACCCTGTAATAATGATTTTGAAAGTTGTTGGTTGTGAAGATTATGTGCGAGAGAACAAGTCACCCTACGAGGGCCTGGGGGCGAAGCTCTCAGCCACTAAGCAATTTTTGCAAATTTTTCAGAAAAAAAAGCCATTTTAACGCCAAATTTTAGATGACATTTTGCACATTTTTAGAGCAATTTGAAAAAGCTAAATTACTTTTTAAGATTTAGAAAGTTTGAAAGAATTTACCATATTTATTCAAGTATAACTCGCATTTTTTTGTACCAAAATATAGCCCAAAAAGTCAGGTGCGACTTACACACCAATAAATGACGTATACAATGCAAAATTTTTCTAGAATGTTCCCCAGCTATCGCTTTCTATGCTATTGCCTTTCTTATAATCAATCGCGTTAGTTGTCGCTTTCCATGCTTGAGACTTGTTACACTTTCTACACTGTTGCCTTTCTCATGATCATGTTAGTTATTATCTTCCATGCAAGTCATGTTACGCTTTCTCTGCTATCGCTTTTCTCTGGATTGTTCACATTAGATATCGCCTATCATGCGAGTCTTGAGGGATAGTGACAGCAGTAGTGATTTTGATGGTTTTTAATTTTTTGTTATGTGAGTGCAATGTTAAAAAAATTTTGCACTGTTTTTCATGTCAAATATGGGGGTGCAACTTATACTCGAATAAATACGGTATTTTGCTCAGTCCAATCAGCCCTCGCACACTAACTGGTCAAGTCCAAAATATGTTTTAATGCTGAAAGATCGTGCGTTTGGCTTAAATCTTTTAAATGAATACATGTTTCAATTCAAAAAGCTTGTTAGAGGTACAGAATTTCAAAATAGCTTTTAATAGTGTCGGAGCTATCATTTCCCCTCTTTGAAAAATGAGCAGCCTTGAAAAACCGTTTTAGATTGAACGTTTTCACCCAGCTCTCTTCATGAATCTACGCAGGAATAAAGAAAAACTAAAATGCATGGTATATATCAGAGGTGGAGTCGAGGACACAAGGCTCGAGGCCAAGGACCAAGGACACAAGCGCAAGTGCTCTCCAAAAAAAAAAAAAAGGTCTTCACAAAAATTTTTCAAGCGATCTCCACGAAAAAACGTTTTTCAAAAAATTTTTCAACCGCTCCACAAAATGTTAACAATTCAAAAAGTAGTGCTGTCCTCGAGCCGAGGACAGGCCAATTTTCGAGGACTTGAGGCCTCGAGGCCAAGGACTTGACCTTCGAGGCCAAGGACTTCAAAATGTGTCCTCGAGGCCAAGGACGTCCTAGAGGACTCCACCTCTGATATATACAGAGATTGATTAAGTTACATGCAAATAGACAATGGGTTGTTATTATGACGTATGATGGTGCAAAACTCACCTAAAATACTATAGAGTAAATGCAAAAGTATCAAAAAAATTGTTTGGAAATGATACCTTTGATGCTACTAAAAGCTATTTTTAAATTCCTAAATACGTTTACTGAATAAAAATCTCGAACTTTGAATGTAATTTTGTTGTGGTTTTCAACTTCAAACAGCAGATTTGTTTGCTTTTTTTGCAAAAGTGCATTTGGCTTGAAATTTGTTTTTTTTTCAACTTCGAGTATGATATATCCATTATTCAATATTCATGGATATATCAAATCTGAAATACACATAGTTACACAATGTTTCTGTTAGCAATAGTGTTGGTGAAACAAATGCAAAAATTTCAATTGCTTCATAAGGCAAATATCTTGAAGGATCAAATTACAGCCCAAGAACAACATTTTAAGTGATTAACAACAACTTGAAAGATTATTTAGTGAAAAGTAAATACAGCAAAGTGTTACAAACTGAGCTAGGCTATATCAACAAAATTATGTTTTTTTGAGTTCCAAAGAGGGGGTTTGATCCCAAAACCCCTTCCCTCAGTGGGACACTGTCTGCACCTGGTATGATAGGTTTCTAACAGATCAAGCTAGAAAAAATAACCGTAAAACACTGTAACCGATTGTAGCCCTAGTCAAGCAGAAGTACTGCTAATATATATTCATGCTAGGTAGGATACTCATTACACAGAATATAGAGCTGTAAACGGCATGTCGACAATACCTTAAAACAGAAACCAATCCAGTAAGTCTGAAGTGTATTCAACCACCTTAGCTCTTGAGTGCAGCAACCACAACCAAACAACTGTTTCAGGTTTACCAATCAACAAAACAACGTTAAATTTTTTTACACCACTATCAAACTGCAAACCAGTCCAAAACTGTATCACTGATCTCTAAGCTACTGCCGCAGCAGTATTCTATCACAAAATCTGAAAAAAAAATACCAGTATAACTCTAGCAAAACTACTCTGCACTGCACTAGAGTAGAACGGATGTCATTAAATACAACCTGTCCACTTTTTTTCAGAGCCTCTGCGACCCAGGTATGAGTGTACGCGCGGTCTTGCTCCTCTAATGCGTGCACTCATTAGGGCTAAGGCTAGGTTCAGGGAATAGCTTAGATCGGAGAGAAGGAGAGAGCACACGCGAGCTCATACAAGATCGCAGAGCTTCTGAAAAAAGTGACAGCACATACTTAACGACACCCAGTAAAACTAGGCTATCAAGCCTAGCCATGCTTTTAGTTTTATACCAGTACAGGTATCTCATATAAGCCTAGCCAACTCAGTAAAAAGAAGTACTGGTAGGAAGAGACTTTTTCACCGGAAATCCAAATCTGAAATCAAATCTTTGTAGTCTTAGATAAACTGTAAAAGGTAAAATCTGAAATAGATGAATACTGTAGGCCTAATCACTTTTAAAGAAGTACCGGTATTAGTAGGTTCAGCAATAACCAGGCTAGGTTAACACTGAACTTTTAGCTTGACTCAATGACCATAGAATCTTTTGCAACTTTCCTGCTGTTTTTTTAAACCAATAAACGAATTCTAATTAATTTCTACTTCCTACTGTTACTGAGCAATGAAATACTTTTGGCTTGTAAACTATGGACTACTGGTAGGTAAATTTGAAGTGAAGCTAACGTACTGGTATAGGCTTAGTCGCCAATGTACCCTAATCTGTCTGTCTGTAATAAACACAGCCTCAAGCCAAAAACGTGTACTGGAAACTTACACCTACTGGTACTGGTAAATGTATCACTCTCTCGCATGCGCTCTCTCCTTCTCTGCTGCAGACCACCTCTGTAATGTGCCAATTCGCAAAGTCTATTCCCACCAGGCCTAGTCTCTTTATTTTAAGCTTCCGTATCATCTATCGCAATTTGCAGCCACGCAGCTGTACCGTGTATGCGTAGTCTAGTACCGGTACTCTATTGGCTATTGATAAGCCAACTTATTTTTGAACCTTTGATGTACATCAACTTCACCTTCTAACTAAACCTTTCTCTTTTGTTTACAGTAGTTCTTCAGTTCTGATCGAAAACCATGGTGAAACTGGGGAAAACATTGAAGTTACGCGGAGTTGCAACGTGCGGAATGGACAAAATAGATTTATGCATTTTCTCAGAAAACTTATCTATTGACGTGCTTTATTTCTAGTTTACTGCAAGCCTGATGCGATGCACATGCGCATTACCCCCGTCGTTAGCAAAACCTGGCTAAATCAAACGACGAATATAATGCGCATCGCATCAAGTTTGTAGTAAACTAAAAACAAGCTAAGCTTTACAAAAAAAAAAAAAGCAAGGCAGAAAAGCTGCATTTCCAAGAATTTTTTTCGGAGTTCAATAGTAGTAGCAGTTGTAGTAGTAGTTTATTTCATAGCCAGCGAAGTTTAAAATCACAATTAAAGCACAAGCAAAGCATGTTGACGATAATGTTTACTGACAATAGGGAAGAAGCGAAGTGACCAAAGAAGTCTTCATAAATAAAATTACAAAGTTACGAGAAGGTAGTCGGAAAATCTTGGCCAAACAAATATCTATATCTTTTGCTAAACCAGATCGAGGTTTCATACATATATTTACATCAGAACGAGGTTGCATAACACCAAAAATTAGGACGCTACCAGAAAACAATACAATTTTTATTTACAAACAAGTAAAAAAATTTTTATTTACATTAGAAAGTGGTGCGATCGCAAGGCACCATATAACACACAGTTAAAGTCAATTAGAATGATTCACAACCATAAAAATCCTGTTGTATAAAGAGCTAGTAGTTTAAACATTATCAAGACAAATTTTATAGACAAATAGAACTCAAATTTTAGAGTCATTCCAATTTAAAGGCGGTGAATCATCCATATAGCCAATTCCGGTGTTTTACTATATAGTTAAAATTGAACTATAATTTTTGATATTTTTTCTGTTAATTTTGGGGCTGCCGTTGCAAAGATATTCAACAAATGCAAAAAGATATCCCCCGAAAAAACCTTTTGGAAACTCTGAGTTTTGTTGTTCCCGCCAAACCCACAATGGGCCTAATAGGTCAAAGAACTGTGGTTTTGGCAAGACGAACAAAACTCAGAGTTTCCAAAAAGTTTTTCGGGGGATATCTTTTTGCAGTTGTTGAATATCTTTGCAACTGCAGCCTCAAGATTAAAACAAAAAATATCAAAAATTACAGTTCAATTTTAGGTTTTATAAACCACCAGAATTGGCTGGATAATTTACCGCCTTTAATTGTGGTAACTTTCTAACAATAAATACTTCAGTCTAGATTTAAATGTTTTTAGAAATTTCGATTTTTTAATTTCTAGGTCAAGTGAGTTCCATATTTTTAGGCCTTGATATTTAATAGAACTTTGAAGTTTCAGAGTTTTAAAAAAAGTACAAAAAAATTATGTGAGGAGGTAGCTTTGGTAGGTTTAACATGAATATTATTAAGTGCTGTAAAGTAATTTTAAAAAGTAGATGAAAGTTGTCCCGATTTATAGTTGTAAACAAATGCTACCGTTTCTCGTTTAACTAAGTCTTGTAATTTAAGAATTTTAGGTTTTGCATAATAAGGAGTTGCTCTATCATTCCAAGTTTTATTACCTGTAATTTTTACTGCTTTGTTTTAATGAGTAGCTAATTTCTTAAGGAACGTTTTATACATTGAGCTCCAAGGGATTATCCCGTTTTAAATATGACAGTGAAATAAGGCATAGTATAAACTACATAAGACCGATGTGTTTAAATACACTTTAACTTTTTAAAAGGATTCCCACTGCTTTAGATAACTTGCGGGCCAAGTTGTTGATGTGAGGTTCAAAATACAAGAAATTATCAAAGATAAGACCACAGTATTTTGACAAGCTGACAGAAGGAAGAATAGAAACAAATGGACACGAAATAAGGATAAGTTAGCTTTATGACTATGACCTCGTCTTTTTGGTTGTATTAATATCAAATTTGGTTTTGTTAAATTAAGAGTTAGTTTATCATTTCGCGAACTTGCACCAGAATACCTAGCTTGGACCATATACTGATAACACAAGAACAAACGATTGGATTCTATCTTGCTTAAAGCTTTATGTGTGTTTGGGTGTGATTAGTGTGTAGTTGTGTTTATGCCTCTGTACCGCTGGACCGATCTTTTTGAGTCCGTCAATAAAATAAATAAATAAATATTAGCTGTCATACACTTATTTAGTGAAATAATTTCAGTCATAATTTTTTTATGAAGATCATTTATATTTTTATCTTCTACAATTAAATAAGTGTCATCAGCAAACATTTTTGTTGGGCAAGAAACGCTGGTACTAATATCATTAATATAAATGTTAAAAAGAAGAGGTCCCAATACAGAACCTTGAGAAACACCTTAATTAATTTTTTTAGATTTGACTGGTGATTTTGTAAAGATACATATTTTATTTTATTATTATTTTTTTATTTATTTTATTTGTGTCAAGCGCAAAAGCGCTCATAGAAAACGAATTAGAAAAAAAAAGAAACACACACACACACACAAAAAAAAGGTTTACAGTTATGCATTACTAGTTCTAGAGCGCCAGAGAAGAACAGTAAGCTTCTCCCAAACCATTCACAGTAAGCAAATCAATAAAGCGAGCAACATATTTCGAACAACGAAATCTGCAAGAGTGAAGTAATGAGTGAACAAACACATTGGTAGACCTGTAACAACGATTCATAAAACGGCATAAAAGTTTGCGAACAAGGGCATCAAAAGTATCGACATTAGCCTCTACTTGATATTGACGGACACTGCGATAACGAGGAATACCATGAATACTACGAAAGGAATCATTGTAAGACACTCGAAGACGTCTATAGCTCTCATAGGTGTAACAACATCACTGCTGACTAGCATACAATGTACAACAATGAGTCCGAAATACCATATTTTTGATATGAATAGAACATTTATGAAATTTACTGCGAAGTGAGTTACCTACAGCATGCAAATACTTGACTTGGCGAGTGATATCACAATCATCAGATAATGTATCAGTTAGAAATACACCCAAATATTTTACAGAATTAACAAATTTAATGATTTTGCCATCCAGAGATAGTTTAGGCTTAAAGTCCTTTCAGTATTTTACTCGAAACATCATGCCATATGATTTACTAGCATTGAAGAGAATGTTATGTGCAACAGCGTATTTCGAGCAGACAGCTATTAGTTCATTGATATCTATTAGCCAAAAAAGAAGCAAACAAATCAAGTGTTGGTCCACGGATTTCATAATGTTCTAGTTTGGTTAATAAAGTTTTATGATTAACTGTCAAAAGCCTTTTTGAGATCAATTAACAATAGAGCAGTGTAATTTTTATCATTAATATTATCATACAATGAAGTTAATACATCAGTTAAAGCATGAGATGTTGAATGATTAGCCCTAAATACATATTGCGTGGGCAGCTAGACAGCGTGTTTATAGAAAAAATTGATAGATCTGACATGAATAAGTTTTTCAAGAATTTTAGAAATGGGGGAAAGTAAAGATATCGGTTGATAATTACTTACATTGAATTTATCACCAGATTTATATATGGGTATTATTTTAGCAATTTTAAACGAAGCAGGAAAGCGTAAATGCATGATTGAGCAAATGGTACTGCAATGACTTTGGCAGCCACCTTAAGAAAATAAGTAGATATATTATCCTTGCCATTTCATTTGGTATTCTTTAGACCTGATAGGAGATAAAAAAAACTTCAAAGGAAGTGGTTGGTGTGCTAGAGATTGGTGAAGGCGTTTTGGGTACTAATGTTCACTTTCACTGGAAGGCTTCAATCAAAAGGAGCTGATGTTTTTCCAATACCACTAAAGTAATTATTAAAATTGTCAGCAATAAATGTTGGGTTTGTAATAAAAGTGTTATTGTGTCTTAATTTTTGATGAAGACTAGTATTTGATCTGGAAGAAGAGAGCAAAGACTTAATAATGGGTTATTTCCTTATATTTCAAAAAATATTTGAGCATGTATGCGCCAATGAGAAATTTAATGCAGTTGCTTACAAGGTAGCTTTGCGCTTGGCTCATGGAATGACTAAAATGATTGATCCACATTTAATTATTTATCCCCCACACACGAGGAAGCGATGGTGGCGCTTATACTTTTGACGAAGCGACATCACCTGCTTAGAAGTTGACCGTATTCCAAGCTTTCCGGTTGACTTTTTCCTACGTAAATTTGCTGCTTGTTCAAAGCCACCTAGCACAAATAATAATCGTTAAGCATTTTATCCAAGGACGCAACAATCTAACCAGAGTTCGAGTTGAACCCCGATCATGCGATCAGGATAGTCGTAAAAAAGGCCGCCTTTACCCTTTCGGCAACACTGCAGAAAAGGAATAAAATTTTGGTCAATTTATGTCTTTGCACAATTTTTTTGCTGCATTTTTGCCTTTGTAACTAAACTTTTTGTTCTTCTATATTTGTACCGCAATGAATGCAAATTAACTGCACTTTCACGCGTCAAATAAATTTTCTGAAAAACAATGCTGGAAAAAAAGAGAACTCACAATAGTTTTGTTGAAGTGCATATTTATCCTCCTGTCCCGTCAGATGCTGCTGAACGATCCACACCTGTCTAGGAGTTTTCAGTAATCCAATGTTCATGTGGATGTTGTTTTCTAATTCTTATCAACTGAATTTGCTGTTGGTTTGAAGCTACCAAGGCCAAGCAGAGATAATCAGCGCAAAGCGTCTTATCGTGCATTGTCCTCTTGGCCACGCTATCAACATTCGAATTTATATCTGTCAGGACTGGGTTTGCTTTGTTAATTTGAAACAAAATATTACATTATACAATATATACAATCACCAGTAGGCCTACAAATTGAGGCAGAGGTATCAGAAAGAAATAGAGTTCTTGACGTTATACCATGGTCATACAATAAAGTGCTTAATATCAATTGTTAACCTCCCAAAGTAAACTCATGTCCAGGGTTGGAAATATCGACTTGAAATCGATAATCGATATCGTTATTCGTTACTTTTTGGTTATCGAATGCAAAAATTCTTTACTTTTTAGTTTCATATTATCGAATGTGCCTTTTCCCCTACTTTTTTTGCCTGGTAAATCGATAATAATTAATCAATATTTTTTTTTAAGTTAAGCAAAATTTTTTTGGAAACACGTTAATCATTTTTTCGTGTACTGCGGTTTTATCGTAGAACTACTTGGAGATGGTAGCAGCGCAGCATACGCGGTTCGATCAACAGCACCGCGCAGCGTGAAAAATTCCTGTAGTTTTGCAGTGCAGTGCAGCTGCGGCGTGCAGGATGAGACCACTTCTTAGAATTAGGTTAGGAATCAGCCACTCTACCTCAGTTGTTAAATTCAGTCTCAATGTAGCCAGCCTAGGTCTGTTAGAGTTAGGTACCATGGTTTACCGGTAGCCTAGCCTAGGTTTATCTTTTAAATCATACGCCTACCGTGCATATCTAACCGTAATCGTAATGCAGCCTGTACCGGTAAGCTGGGCTAGATGGGTACTGGTACAGTAGTGGTTAACCCTAGGCCATTGCATAGGCTACCAGTACTGCATAACACCAGACACGAACAGATACCGGTAAGGTGATATTATTAATAGTCAAACTGTAAGCAGGTATCGGTACTTACCACTTGTAAGTTGAGTTAAGCCAAATACTGTAGCCTGATACTGGTATCACACCTAGTGCGTGATACTGGTAGGCCTAATGAAATACCGGCTGACTCAGGGACTAGTAGTCTGGTTCGGTAGGCATACCTACGTTAGCTTTTTGACATGTAGTAAAGTCGAGGCTTTTGTTGAGTTTGTTGCATGTATATCGCAGATCCAAGGCTAGTGGCTATTTCTAAAAACTAAAGGATCCATTGCAGTAGGCCTAAGCATTAAAGTTTATCATTGAAGCACTACAGTACTGGTACTGAGAGCATGACAAAATTTTATTGGCTGCTTGATTCTACTGTACCAGAGTATTGTAGTCTGAGCAGTGAGTTAGGAATTTCAGATTCATCGTTTGAAAATTTTTCTTACGTGATTTTAGTTAGTATCACTATCAGTCACCCTACCCCACACGACAACCTATTCCTGTAGCCTACTGTACAGTTTAAAGTAGCCTCAGATTTCTATTTCTACTGTTTTAAGAGGAGCCATATTTAGATGTCAGTGCAGAGTGTATCTTTTTCTCTCCATTCCAAATCAACAACAGATGTAGATACAACATAACACTGTACACATCAAAAATTAAAATCCCACAGTCTGTTTCACTCGTAATCGGGTAAATCGGGTAATCCCAATTACGGGTGAAACAGACTGTAGGGTTTTAAATTTTCAAATTTTAATTTTTGACGTGTACTGTATTATGTTGTGATAATCGCTCTGGCCTACGCTGTCGAGCACTTTTTTGAATCGGTTGAATTCAACAGAGGTGTAAAGTAACGAAGTAGTTTTACTTAAGTACACTACTTAAGTACTTGTAATCGGTAACGACTACTTTTTGAAGTAGAATTTTTTTAGCTACTTCCACTTTTACTTAATTCATTTTGCTCTCAAGTAACGCTACTTGAGTGACTTTAAAATAGACAAGTAGTGCTACAATTTTTTTTCAAGTTCAGCAAATTTAACTGGAAACACTGAAATCATTTCATAAAATTGAAACAATCAATGAATCAGATCAGACAAGTCTAAACTTGTCCACTGCCGACACTTCACGATGACAGCTCCATTTTTTTTGGTAGGCCTTATGTCGTCGCCACTCGCCAGGTATTGTAGCCTAGTTGTAGTAATGTCGCCGTGGCATTGTAGTTGCTTAGACTATTGATGAAACCATTAGAGTTTCAGACTCAGTAAGTTAGCTAGTTGACAAACTGCAAGCCAACGATTGGTTGATTAGGTTGGTAGATTGGTTAAAAAGCAGTAGGCTGGGCCTAAAAGAAAAACGGCGACCACTACCAGACTACCCAGCTACGAGAGCACCTAAGCTACTGGGTACAGTGTACAGACTGACAAGATTTAGCCTAGGCTACCAAAATACTGTCAATGACAATAGCACCTGAGCTGCTGGGTATGCTATGCCTAGGGGCCTACTAGCCTTTAGAGAACAGCGATTACCAGATTGCTGGTAGCCTACCACTAGTCCAGTCAGCCAGTAGGCAAGACCTTATTAAATCTGAATGAATGAATGTATCGGTGTGTATGGTCTATGCAGTAGCCTATGTTTTGCATTCTAATCAATGTGCTATAAGCAGATGAGTCTAAACATCTTTTTTTGTAGATCTATCAAAATAAATTTTTAGAATGATATGATTTGTAAAAATGAGTGATAGAGCTAGCACTTCTGGTTCTGCTGTACCAATTATTAATATTAATGAGTCTGATACCAGTAGCTCAAATTCAAACCCCTGGCCATATTTGGCAAAATATTTCAAATTTAAAAGTCAAGAAGGAAAATCCTTAAAGTTTGTTTGTCAACTTTGCAAGCCCAAAACCAGTGAAATTTCAGCATATGCAAGTTCGCCATCAAATTTGCGAAAGCATATAAAAGTTAGTGCAAATTGTAAGTCTGTTTACATGTTAAGTTTAGATTAGGCCTGGTCAAATAAAGTGAATACAATAAACTGTGGTAGAATCAGTTTTTTGCTTGGCATAGATAGGCTACAAAAGCTCCTGTATATACAGTTCTTTTTACAATCTGGTTTGCTTGCAGTTGCAGCAGCATACTAAGCAATAAGCATGTGATGACCATTGTTGTATACGTTTCACTTTGCCATTGTAGCAGTAACAGTTGAAGAGACCATGTCAGATGTGCTGCATAGATAGTTTGGGCAGCAAGAGGGAATAGCTAGGGTTTAATGGGGTAATTCCGGATAGTTTGTTTGCGTAATGACTCATTTCTGGCACCTAGTTGCAAAATTCAGCTCCTTGAATGTTTTTTTTTATACATTTGGACCTTCATGAATCAGATGCCAAACGCACAGAGTTTAGAAATTAATAGTGAGGATTTGAGCACAGTCATGTTTTATCTATTCCACTGTGGATTATATAGTAGATCTAAATGCAAATGTACATATGCAAGCAAGTAGGCTACCAGTATGCTTGGAATAATGCACAAAAGATCATAAACTGTCTTCGTATGTTTTGGGGGGTCTCTTTCAATTTAAGCCCCCCTCATTACAGATTATGAAACGGCCCCCCTTGGACAATTGTTTAACATTTAATTGTAAAGTATGGTGGGGCTAAGGGAATATGGTAACAACAAAACTTTTGGTCTTAATAATTAATGTGGTGAAAAATGGCTATTTAGGTGGGCAAATTAAGAGTGGAGGCTTAAACTGAAAGAGACCCATTTTTGCTGTACAGATTTGAGATGTCTATGTAAGGGTGACTGAAAGATAACCCAAAATTCAGAAAACGTAAGGTTTAAGAATGATTTAAATAGCACTTTCTAATTGGCAGATAGACTTCATTGCTTTCAAATTGATGGCTTATACTCATTTGAGCCACTATTTGCAAAAAGTTCTTTGATAGCTTTGTCAGTTAAGAGCAACCAACTGTTTTAACAACATTTTATTGTTTGTAGGCAAAGCATGAGTCAAAATTAGAAGACTATACCAATTTGATATCAATTGCTAAGAAACACAAATGCGCTGTTATCTTACCTCCTTCGCCAGAAGAGCCGAAATCCAAACAGTCCAAACTATTTCCTGATGCGCTTGCTACAAAATGAGTGTCCCAGCCACAACTTGACAGCCTTGTACTGGATTTAGTCATACAAGGCTTGCTACCCTTTAAGTTTGTGGAACTACCAGCATTTAAAAAGTTAGTGACAACACTTCAACCACGCCTTCATGTTATTTCAAGACCTACAGTAAAAACGAGATTGAAATGCAGAGTCACAACTATCAAGAAAACCCTGATTGAAATATTTCGCAAAGTGGACTACGTTTCTACTACAACTGATTGCTGGTCAGCACACAGAAAGTCCTTCATTGGCGTCACTGTTCACTGGATCGACAGTAATTTCAAACGGCAATCAGCAGCTTTGGCTTGTCAAAGGCTCAAAGGTTCTCATACATTTGGTTTGCTCGCTGGTGCCATTGATGATATCCATTCAGAATACGGAATAAGGGATAAGGTTGTGAAGACGATTACAGACAATGGGTCTAACTTTTTGAAAGCCTTCAATATTTTTGGGTTTCATGAAAATGAACATGAAGTGAGTGTGTGCACCTATGAAATTGAAGCTATGGCTTTCACTGGAAGTTCGTCAGCCAGTGAGGATGATTATCAATACTCATCAGTTGATGAAGTTTTAAGCAGTTCAACAAGTTTGCAATACAAGTTGCCAAAACATCAACCTTGTTCGTGTCACATTTTGAACCTGATAGCCACCAAAGATTTGTTTAAGGCGGAGTTGGATTCTTCGTTTAAAACCTTACATCGAGTATGTTTTGGAAAACTATATGGGTTGTGGAACAAGACATCTCGTGGCAATGATACTGCTGAAAGGGTGATGCAGTGTTGTGGCTGTCAGTTAATACGACCAAACCAAACTCTTTGGAATTCCACTTTTTTATCAGTTGAGCGTGTTGTTAGAATATACAAAGAGAAAGGAGAAAGATGTTTAAAAGCGTTGTTTGATGAATTCAGCATTAAAATGTAAGTTTAATTTAGAGTTGATTATACGGCATAACATAATATGTTTGTGTGAAGTGTGAAGAACTAAGCTGCTGTTTGTTCGCCGTGCTGGTTCAGATGCAGCTTGAGTCAAAGAGAGGTGCCTTTGTTTTGGAGTGGTGGACATATGCAAAGTTAACTGAATACCTCGTTCATATGCATTAATTCTATTCTCCATTGAACAAGCTGAACATCATTCCAAAATCGTTCATATGCATTAATTCGATTCTCTATTGAACAAGCTGAAGATGGTCTTAGACCGAAATCGATTTTAACTTTTTAAATTATATGTCGCTTCGTTACAAGTACAATAAAATAAAGTATTTTTAATCTATTGGCTGATTTTGTACGAAGAAATATTTTCTTGTCACATTCGTTCATATGCACTAATATAAGTTTAAAACCACGGTACCGGTATGTAATATTAAGAAAGTTAGTTTTCTTTCAACGTTAATTTCATAGAGTTCTTTTTCGTTTCAGGTTAACCGTGGTAGAACTGGAGTTTCTGCAGGAATACGTTGCAACCATAAAGCCTTTTGCACAAGCACTGGACATTTTACAGTCAGAATTGAATTGCTTTATGGGATTTTTACTCCCAACGTTATATCAACTAATCCACAAGCTTGAAAAGGTGCAACTTGGTTTGAAATACTGCAGTTCTATGGCTAAAGCTCTAATTGATGGTATCAAGAAAAGATTTCATTCCATGCTGAATGATGAAGAATTGATTGGCGCTGCAATACTTCTTCCACAATTTAAGACTGATTGGACCTTCGACAAGGCTGTTATTGATAAAGGTATGTTTTCTCTTTTTTTTGGTGTCAGCAACACTGTTTGCATCATCATTATTAGTAGTTTTTGTTTCATAACAACGTAACTTATCATAATCACGATAATTTTTTCTGCTTATAAATGGTTTAATGAACAACTTGTGTGTTAGCAAACTTAACGTTGTTCATGTTTTCCTGAATTTACTTTAGTTTAAAATTGTTTTCAAAGGGGTCGAGTATGTGAAGAAAAAGTTGGAATGTTTGGGTGTTGAAATCGAAAACTCCACCAGCAGCTCCACATCAGAAGAGGATGATGAAAGCTTTTTTTCTTTATTTTCCAAACGTTCATCCTCCAAAACAAGCCAAGAATTTGAAGGGTACTTAAATATGAAGGGCCGTGGGTTGAACATTCTTGTTGCGTTTCCAACTCTGAAAAAGCTATCAAAAATGCTTAACACCCCTTTACCTGCATCTGCTGCATGTGAAAGACTATTTAGCTGCGCGGGACTCATATTCACTCCTAAAAGAGCGAATCTTTTATCAGAAAACTTTGAATACCAATTGTTGTCGAAACTCAATGAGTCAATGTTCCCTTCTTTAAAGTGAATTAATGTATTTCATTCGTTTTTAAACTCTGCTATTTGTGGTTTGTTTCGCTGCCACAAGTGTTTTGTTTAAGTTTGGTTTTTATTCGTTTTAAAAACTCTGCCATTTCTGGTTTGTTTTACTGCCACAAGTGTTTTACCAGTTGATATTTCTTAAAAGGAGGTGACAACTGAACTTCAATGTTACTTTGAAAAAGTAGATGCAGCAGAGTGAAACCAATTCTCGTTGATCTGAACTTTTTAGCTGCTGCTATTCTTGAGATATTTCTATTTCTGCAACCTTTTTAAACGTTTGAATAGTTTTGGCGCCAGTGCTGGCTAGTGAGCATTGTTACTTAGCACTGGCGCTAAAACTATTCAAGCATTTAAAATCGTAAGGTTATGCAAAAAAAGATGCAAATATCTTAGAAACAGCAGCACCTAGAAAGTTCAAATCGACGCGAAAAGGTTTCACTATGCTGTGTCGATTTTCCGAAATAGCATTGCTGTTCAGTCTCCACCTCCTTTGAGTTTGGTTTTTGTCGAAACCGTCATCAGCAAGTCAGATGAGGATGTTGCTTCATGCATATCTCAATTAAGTAGTACGATTACTTTTTTTGTTAAGGAAAAAAAAATGCTAGGTTTCAACAGGTGCAACGCTGAGTTGCTGGTCGTAAGACCCTCTAAAACAATGTAATTTGTGTGCCTTGTACAGTTGTACAGTTTTTTTTTTTTTTTTTTCAGTATTAGAAATCGGAAATGTCAAATGAGACCTGCTGGTTAACATTGTTTATGGTAACCAAACTGCAAATTTATACTGTAACATATGAACGACTGAACGTGCAATAATGTGATGCTCTGCTTGTAATATTATTGGAGCGGAGCTACATTGTACAGAAATGCAGCGTAAAAATCATACAAACAAATATGCCTTCATCATGGCGCTTCTGCTTTTATTACATCATCAGCACAGCTTGAGTAGATGATCGCCAATGTCTTTTGCTGTGTTGACGCAACAATCATGAAGCATCCGAAAATCACAAGTGCTTGCATTGATATACAGTTCAGAAATCATTGACTGACTATGTGCTTATCTTACTGTATGTCTGTAAATACTGTAATATTGTTTTTGAGGTGATTGTTGCTCCGTAATGGATGCCATGTATATAGTAACTAATAAATTCAATTCGTTACGCTTTGCCATTTTATAGCCAAAAATATATTGGAATAAGCGTAGCCTAATTATAATGATGTCTGGCTATATTTGGTAAAGTTGGTTTTCAGATTTTTCCAAATTCTTTAGTCAACAGTCAAAAAATAGACTTGCGTGGTGCTAAAGGGTACTAGAGTCTGGACTGGTACGTGATGTTTAAGCTCTAGCTGCACTTTCGTCAATTTTGGCAACTATATATACCGGTATTTCTTTCAGTTTGTTCCACAAACTTGTTTAGTGATTATAATCTCCATCATGTGTTCAAAATTGTTTCTAAGTGGACATATTCCGGCGTTAAAACTCCGTTGTCAACTTGCGATGCTGATCTTAAACGTGGATGCATGGCTCAGCATATTTGTATAGTGGTTGAAGCGTTCGCCTTCGAAGCAGGGAGACTTGGTCATACAGACGGCTTTGAAATTTGGTAGCTGCTGCTGCTTTTGTTAAACGTTCAGAGTAGATAAGTAGCACGGAGAAATAAAATGAACTCTTTGAGATATTTATTGTCAAGGGTATTAATATTGGTTATACTTATGCTCATAACCAACAGCATCAACCCGTAAACTCAAATAACAAAGCAAGAGATATGTCAGATGTTCCAACTTATCTTCGCAGAATCTACAATGAAATCAGAACAGGTTTATTTTGCACAAAATAAATCATTGAAGTCCTTTTGTGATATTATGAACATCTGTTTTTTGCACTTTAGGGAAATACTACTTTTACTTGAGTACTTTAAAAAAAATACTTTTCTACTCTTACTTGATTATTTGTAGAGGTCAGTACTTTCTACTCTACTTCAAGTAGATTTAATGGACAGTAACAATACTTTTACTCAAGTCTAGTTTCAATCTACTTTTTACACCACTGGAATTCAAACTCCACTCATCATAGATATAGATGCCATAGTTGGTAATAATTGCTTGTAATATTGGTTCAAATTCAACATGTCAATGCTCATTGACTGATTGTGTAGAAGCACAAAGTGCTTAACCTTAAACCACCTTTTTCGTTTATAATTATTATTATTCTCTTATCATATGTGATACCAGTTACAAAAAATAAGATGTAATGGTTAAAACTACTTTTGCATAATAATTCTTCACCTTAGGCTTAAGAAACTTTGAGCTAAAGTTGTTTATGCAAGACAATAGAATTTTAGAGCTAAATTAATATGAAACTTAAAATGTACATACTTGTCAGTTGTGTGGTATGAAATTACAATTAAATTTAAAGGACAGATTTATATACATACACTGTAACTTATCAAGCATGATCATAATTTACTCTGGCAAGCCTAGTGATGATGTCAAATGTGACTCAGCTTTTAATGCTACTGTTTGCATGAATTCAGCCATCAAACTTGGGCAGTTGGAACTTCTACAGTCGAAGTGATGATACTGTATATTCAATATTCCAAACATAATGTCCAATTGTCCATGAGTTGATTCTTGATTGGGATTTTTTTATTATTTAAAATTGAACTAAGACCTATCATCAAGGGTGGGTTAATGGACTTGCTTTGTTAAGCAACAATTTAGACCAAGTCATTATCTAAAGCTATTGTTTGACTAGCATCAGGTAGACCATGGGGTGCTAACCTGTTTGGTTTGTAATTTTGCATGCAGTAAGGTACAGTATTGGTGTTAAGCAATACCGTAATCATTACATATTGACTTTTGCGGTGCGTTGTAACAAGTTCACAAACTTTTTGTGGTACAGTGCGGTATGCGGATGGAATTGAGCGGTGCGGTGCAGTTTGCAAACAAAAATTTTGTGGACCGCGCAATCTCTAGAAGTAATTATAATTTCACTTCAATTAATGTATGCAATAGTTCAAAATTTTGCATCGCAATCATTTTTGACTCCATTCCAAATCATACAAACACGAGGAGCTAGTCGTGCAAAACTTACGCAGGGAGCCGCACTCAAGTATAATGGTACGTCGCTTTCGTGAGCTAAAAAGCTGCTGCTACGTAATTGCTATCCCCTCAGGCTGGCATCGCTGCCCCAACCCTAACTGTAATGCAAGGTTTTGAAGTAAAAAAAAGATAACTTCGTGTATTTACTTCCCAGTTCCTGCATCACACATGTACAACCCAGCCACGAATCGAACCGTGGTGCGGAGGTTGGTAGCTGAGCATGATAACCACTACACTGCACAGCTTGCAACAATCCAGTGACAAAATGTATTTAAACCAAATGTATGAGAAAAAGGCAATGGCACGTGCGGGAGCATTTGCATGAATAGCTTCTACTCATACAAACACAATAATGCTCTTATAGTCAGTGGTAGCAGTGCAGAGTGTTGCAGTAAGCCTAGTCAAGTAGTGCTGCGAGGTGTTAGTTCCAAAATTCTTTGCAATGTACCGTCGTTCCGAGTAGGACTAGGTCAGATGATATTGTTAGCCACACATTGGAAAAGCTCAAGTAATTCTCATTGCTATTGATATTTGCAGTTGTCTTTATAGTACTGTCACAGTGCAGTGGTAGCTGGTAGGCTAGGGGCTGCTTTAAGCGGCGGAGTGGCTTAGGCCTAGTGGTTAGAGCATTGGTCTCAACAGTCGGTAGACCTGAATTTGATTCCTTTATCGAGCCGTACCAAAACATTTAAATAAATGGTATTTACATCTTTCCTACTTGGCGCTCAGCACTTGAAGGGATAGTGTGAAGCTTTGCTGGTCATTTTGCTGTTTCCTGGCCGAGGCAACTCTGTGAATATGCAAAAATTTTAAGGCAATGGCATCTAGCAGTTTACAGCTAGGCCTGGAATGTCAAGCAGGAAAGCTATGAATACCAATTTTTTAAGTTTTTGCAAGACTCTCCATCAAGTAGTCAGGTAGCCTACTGAGGTAGTAGTAGTAGTGAACCCAGGCCTGCAGACTGATGACTGCAAGGCAGATGCTATAAACACTGCTTATCTCAACATCAACATGTTAGGGGTGGAACGCACATGTGAAGGCTATCCCAGTTGTACCCATTTGACGGTGGCCAACTGGTATTTAACAAGCCATTTTCAAATGCTATTGTTTGCCGAGTAGCCTACTGGTACGCTTAACTTTTCATGTTTTCTCTCAATCTTCTATGTTCTAATACAAAGTTTTGTAGCCTATACTCTAGGTAGTCAATTCGTTTATTAAAGCTTAGGCTATTAAATAACCTAGTGCCATACTGGTACTGTAATAGCCTAGTAAATAAGAAATTTTTGAACCTATTGGCCTAGACAAGTGACAACTTATAATTAGGGAAAGTGAAGCATATGTTTCTTTACCAGTGGCAGTGACAAATAATAATAGTTCTGAGGATAATTCCGATAAGGAAATTACTGGCAGTGCTGGAACCAGTACCAACTATGGTACCGGTTGCATTGAACTGAATATACATGCATTGAAGTGCAATGTCACTTGCATACAGATATTTACTTTTAGTCGTAATGTCAAAATATGTTGACACTCTTTTTTGACTCTATAAAAAGTTATCGATTGCATTATCGATTATTCTTTACTTTTTTTTCATTATCGATATCGCCTAATCTTTACTATTTTATTGAAGTATCGAATATCGATTATTCTTTACTTTTTTATTATCGATTTCCAACCCTACTCATGCCCATCATCAACTTCATAGATACGTTTAATATCACAGAAAAATACAATCGCTTTAGCAGCATTGATAAGTGTAACGCAGGCTATTTCAAAACCAACAAAATTACGATACAATTATCAGAGGTGGAGTCCTCGAGGACACATTTTGAAGTCCTTGAAGCCTCAAGTCCTCGAAAATTGTCCTGTCCTCTGCTCGAGGACAGCACTATTTTTGAACCGTTGAAAAACGCCAGAAACCTCGCGCAAAATCTGCAAAGACCTTTTTTTTGGTTTCCTCAAGCAGAGACAGTGGTGTATAGTAACGAAATACTTTTACTTGAGTAGATTACTAAAGTAGTTTTTTCCAGTAACGAGTACTTTTTGAGTAGTTTTTTTTGTGGCTACTTAAGTAGTATTTTGATTTAGAAAAGTAGAAAGTACTATAATTTTAAATTTGAACAACAAATTCGCCAGAATGGTTGACTTTTCCACCAGCAATTGTTCAATTTAGTTAAGTTATTTGTCTTTTGCTCCTTTTTCGGCTGGCAACTCTTGTGTCTCGGGTTAGACCATAGATTCTGTCAAACCATCACAGCGCCTGCAGCAATGCCTTTTTTCCACGTGTGCGCGTACGTGTCAGATCCAGTCTGGCGAAAAGCAGTTTTATGTTCAAGACAGTTTTAATTTCACGTTCGTTGTTTGGCGTCTGCTCTTCACCGCATACTGACATACATGTTAACTCTATTAAAAGTAACTCATGAAAGAAGCAATTTAGACAAATAAATTTCGCCAAAAATGCGTCCTACGGTAACTGAACGTTTCTATTGCTAAATTCTACAGAGTGAGTCAAAAATCACACACCATATACCGGTATGCCATAAACGTTTATTGTACGGTACTCCGATATATTGTGCAATGTAATTACAAAATGTCTTCAATATGACGATCAATTTCGTCCAAGTAGAGACCCTGGCTATCTACAATGATTTTGTGTGATTTAGTGACGTAATGTTCATTAGGCTTCTGCATACCTTCACATGTTGTGAAATAAATTCAATTAAAAAAATCCACTATAATTTCGATTAATTAATCCACAAAAGGTTATCGCGGAATACACTGAAATAGCTATAATGCGAACTTTTGGCCCACCCTGTGGATACAGTAGATTATTATACACTGATAAGACACGTCTAGAGTGTTTTTAAATTTAAGCATAATTTATGATTTAACAATGACAATGAGTATTTGAGCAAAGATTTTGTAAAATGATTCCATGTAAATTCTGCGCGTCATGATTTTCAAATCTTAAAATTTTGCTGTTGTTGTTCTTTTTGGTTAATCGTCTTGAATATAGTAACAAAAAGCTTGCAAATATTAATAATTCATGACTTCTTGAGAGAATGAGGGGTTAGAAGACCAAGCGCTATGTGGCAGTGATTTGAAGGTATCGACCAGTTGTCTATCATACTTGTCTATCGGATATTTTGTTTATTTTGCTTGAATACTTTTAGAAATACTTTTACTTGAGTAGTTTTAAACCGACTACTTCCTACTTTTACTCAAGTACTTTTTTTGGTCAGTACTTTGTACTTTACTTCAAGTAGTTTTTTCGTCAGTAACGAAACTTTTACTTGATTACAATTTTCGAGTACTTTTTACACCACTGAGCAGAGATCGCCTGAAAAAATTGTTGAACACCTTTTTCGCCTGAAAAAAATTTTTGAAGACCTTTTTTTTGGAGAACACTTGCGTCTGTGTCCTTGGCCTCGAGAGGGTCTGTCCTTATCCTCGAAATTTTTTTGTGTTCTTGGCCTCGAGCCTTGTGTCCTCGACTCCACCTCTGACAATTATAGTAAAAATCAGAAATCCGCAACCAGGAGACTGAAGTTTTAAATCCTCGACGGCTCATGGTGGACGTGAAACTTCTTCGCAACTCAGTTTTCTTTCCAGAAGAGAAGTTTAAATCCTCAAGAGTGAATAATACACTTTGAAGGGAGAATCCTATAGCATTTCCAGGAAAACGAAGAAAATAACTGTACTAAAACAGAGTTGCAAAGATTAGTTCTCAAGAACAGAAGTTTGAATTCAGTCGTTATATACCCTATCGCTCAAGGAGTCCGTTCTCCAGTGGGCTTTTAACTCCAACCGAATTTAAAATTGTTGTTAGTCAGTACCAAATTACAATGGAGATTGGAGTGGGGATACATAACTTGCAAACTTTTTAACAAGTATCAGCTTAACTTCAATTAGGTTTTGTGTTTTACATTACATGCGTGCGTAAAGAAAAAAACATCTGTGCTCTACTACTTTTTCTACAAATTAACGGCCTTTAACACCACATTTGCAAGTAATTTGTGCCCAAGGTTCTGATCAATGCGGTCCCTAACTCAATAATGGTGAACCACGGACTAGTAACCTCGCAAACACAGACAATTAAAAATGCAAAGAATCATGGTTCTGCAAAAACTGGCAACTTTTAAGTTTGGTAAAGTTCTTTCCAAAACTCCTTTAGAGCAACACGACGAATTCCACTGAAGACTTTACTTCGTAACAGCTTTAAGTTCGATTTTTTCAGTGGATTCTACTCATTTCTTCAATAATCTTTACAAGATCATCCACAGTAGCATCTCGTTTGTTGCCATCTTCCGTGATCTAAAAACAAAGACAGCTCATTGCAGTTGAATGCAACATTAAAACCTTTTAACAACTAGCTAATGGCTGGCTCGCCGCACATTTGTTGTAATGGCGAATCGATATTGTTTAAAACTGGATCAATCAAATCAGGTCATACCAAAACTTACAACTTAGACAGAAACATTCTCTTCCCAAAATCGGTAGGCAATGTCGTTAAAAAGAAGTTACAATGGCCACCGAGTTTTTAACATCACTACTAGGGCACACCAAAATTCCACTTTTTTTTCCAAACATGGACATCAGTATTGCAATCCGTGAGGATGTCCGAAAAAACGCTTCTGTGAAAAAATCAGGGAGTTTCGTCAAGTATTCGCGCTGCAACAGCACTTTTAAGTTTTAGGGGGATATTTTCTTGAAATTTGGGGGTGCCAATATCTAAAAAGTGCTATATTTTTATTTTTACGTAAAAAAATCGTTTTTACACGTGATTATATTTACGTGCCAAGGTTGACTTATCAATCTAAGCATAATTTGCCGATACTGCTGCTTAACAAGGACTTTTTTGGGGTAATTTTTCTCATTTTAGAGCAATTTTTGAACAAAATTTCAGGTATTTTTCTAAGTTTCAGCCGTTTTTTGAGCATAAATGTGCTGAACATGTTAATACTACACTTTGTGAGAAAGGTGTTTTAGGGCAAACTTTGTTTTAGAGCCTGAACACCACGTCAAGGTGTTGCCCGTCGTTCAGGTTCCTCTGTTTTTTATCCCGGAGAGGGCCCTTTTCCTGCATGTCATAAAGGGAACGATCACGGTTGGGAATGATAAGTTCAGTGTGTTTTGGCCAAAGTGGATTTACGAAAATCTGGATAGAGCTTTCGTGTGTCTTCTACACAGTGTAGTAGCATCCTCCTTTGTTCCTCATCATCCGTCAAAACGTCCTTGAACTCCTCCATCAGTCTCACTCCTCTTTCCGCCACATCATTCACAACTTTGAGGTCATTAATCAGCATTTTAAATTTCTTATACTCATCGAAATCGCACCATTTATCCAGTGAATACGTTAGAAAGCGAATGTCTTGCAAGGAGAGGTTCAGTCGCTGGAAAATGATCACCGATCGCTCGCTCACAAGGTCAGAGACACAAGTGTCTAAGGATAAGTTGGGAAATTGAGGATTCTACGAGATTAGAGGGGCAGTTGGATTTTGGACAAAAGATACAAGTTTTTGATAGCTTTTATAAATGCTGAAAGCACAATGCCAGTAGTATTAACTCAGCTGTTAAATACCACCTATGTCTCAAAAAGGCATGTCTGGCAGCTTCAGCAACTTCTTCATCAACGCTAGAGTAGTTCATCAATCATCATGGCTCGGTGGAACTCCAAGTCGTTCACAGCTGCTTCCGAAGCTAAAGGGCACTGCAGCCAATATGGAGTATAGAAGATGGACACAAAGTTACAGAACCGCCTCAATCCATTGACAAGAGTAGCATCTTACATCCAGCTGACTGAGGCGAAGATACATCTTAAATGCATAAATTGGTGTCGACATCCACCGCGCACGATGTTGTGTTCCTGGGCGCCGAAACGCAAAGTTACTAACACGTTGCTGTTCGAGGTAAAACAAACTCAGCTTCAGTAATTCATCAAAGTCATCTCTGGGTAAGTAGGTGCTTTCGTCAGAGCACAGATGTTGAAGACTCTCTTATGCTTTAAGTTTGAAACTGTCCAGTGGTCCTAAATTGGTAAGGTCAGACTGGTCAATTGAAGATAAATTTAGTGTTGGCCATTTTGATTTCAAAATGTCAAAAAATTCTACTTTGGGGCTACTGGAAGGACCGAATATTACTTTGAAGACATCTCCCAGAATGACTTCCGGCATATGGTGACGGCATGATGTCCACAGTAATGGGTGGCCTATAAGAGCTTCCAATAGAATACATGCTCCAGCGAATTTCCCGGTGTTGGATGCAGTTGTGTCGAAACACATTGCAACACATCGCTGCTCAATGCTCCATTCATCCAGCATATTTTTGACTGCCTTCGCTTGATTTAAACCAGTTCCGCTATCAAGATCTGTAATGCCCAATAACTTCACCAGTTTCCCGTTTGTAGAACTGGCCAAAACAGCTAGATGCTCCTTGTGAGTATAGGCTTTTCCGCATTTCAATAACTTTTCGTCCCAGTGAATTGTGAAGTAATGATCATCCAACCCGGCCAAAAAATTTTCCTTTACTGACTCGAACTTCAAGGAACGAAGCTTCTTGCGTCCTCTTAAAGTACTCATTTGGCTAAGCACAAAATCTTTTACGCATCCTTGACTTTCTCTGATGATTGATGCGATGATGTCATTCAGAGCATTACTCGAAAGCTTATGTCGGTCTGCAGTCATCACCACCTGCGACGTTGATGCAATATTCCGTGGTACGTGCAGCGGAATCCGGTCCGGATTCTACCGTTGCTTAGAAGGAGGCTCACAGAAATCTTCACCCGTTTGTTCCTCAACTGACCCATCGCTTTCTTTACCCCCCAAAACCATTGTGAGCATTTCTTTCTCCTCTTTTGCCTGGTCCTGCCGTCTCTTGTGGTTTTCTTCGCGTATCTTCTTTCGCTCCAAACGAGCCAATAATTTGGTATCCCTGTAACCAAACGTCGACTTTCGTTCCATTCTTTGATCCCGCACAAATTTCCAATCGTCTTCACACAGTCTAAACTAAATATCCGGCTTAACAATATCAAAAAGAGATTCTAACTTTTCCTTGAAATTTTTGGAAGCCTTAGAATGTTCTTCAGAACTCCTTTTTCCCCAAGCTTGCGTTGTCCTGTATTCTTCCCAAAGCGTATTGATTCTGGTCTTGATAGAATTTACACTTAGGTAGCAAGTGTATCCAGGAGTAAAACCCTCTGCAACTTTTTGCCACTAGAGAACAACTTCGTCGCAAGTCCGATTGATTGATTTCTGTTTGCTTAATTTGTCACATTTAAAATGATACAAAAATCTCTGCATCTTCTCCAAATTCGTGGGTAGTTTCAAAGAGGAGAGCCTATCTATTGGCTTGCCAATAAGAGGAAATGCTACATCTGTAGATCTTGTTGAGACCATCTTTTTGTTCCCCAGCTTAAACAAACTTAATACTAATGCTTTGCAACTGCACTGATGCTTTAATGAAAATACTTTGCAACACTACACGTGGTATATGGCAACGTCATAATTCAATATTGTGATCCAATAACCTTAATTGTTTTTTAGATTAATTAAGATAAAGGAAGTGTAGAATTATTTTTTTGTCACACAGCTAGATATCTGGTGTCACTGTCAACATATTGAGGTCAAATCTATTCACATTTAGTCCAAACTATTAACTGAACATCATAACTTATTCTCACTATTCACCTCAAAGTTGTGAATGATGTGGCGGAAAGAGGAGTGAGACTGATGGAGGAGTTCAAGGACGTTTTGACGGATGATGAGGAACAAAGGAGGATGCTACTACACTGTGTAGAAGACACACGAAAGCTCTATCCAGATTTTCGTAAATCCACTTTGGCCAAAACACACTGAACTTATCATTCCCAACCGTGATCGTTCCCTTTATGACATGCAGGAAAAGGGCCCTCTCCGGGATAAAAAACAGAGGAACCTGAACGACGGGCAACACCTTGACGTGGTGTTCAGGCTCTAAAACAAAGTTTGCCCTAAAACACCTTTCTCACAAAGTGTAGTATTAACATGTTCAGTACATTCATGCTCAAAAAACGGCTGAAACTTAGAAAAATACCTGAAATTTTGTTCAAAAATTGCTCTAAAATGAGAAAAATTACCCCAAAAAAGTCCTTGTTAAGCAGCAGTATCGGCAAATTATGCTTAGATTGATAAGTCAACCTTGGCACGTAAATATAATCACGTGTAAAAACGATTTTTTTACGTAAAAATAAAAATATAGCACTTTTTAGATATTGGCACCCCCAAATTTCAAGAAAATATCCCCCTAAAACTTAAAAGTGCTGTTGCAGCGCGAATACTTGACGAAACTCCCTGATTTTTTCACAGAAGCGTTTTTTCGGACATCCTCACGGATTGCAATACTGATGTCCGTGTTTGGAAAAAAAAGTGGAATTTTGGTGTGCCCTAATCACTACTGGTTGATAATAGGGTATCATTGAAAAAAATCTCGATAAGTGCATTATTTTCATCACTATTATTTCGAACTGATGCGGCACGGGATCGAATGGGTATGTAAAATATATAGATCAAAATTCTTTTTCCAGAGATCTGGTGATGGCTGGTGACCAAACTCCTTCTGTGGATAGGTCGCGGAAAAACTCCGGGGAGATTCAACAATTAAGTAACGTCCTAAGATCTGCACTAGACGTCAAAGTTTGAGAGAAAAGGACCACTAATAGCTCTTTTAGAAATTTTTCCAGAGATGGTACAGTACCACGGCGCTGGAGTAACAACTATTTTACTTACAGTTAAACCTTTTGCAACGTCAGCCATTTTTTCGGACGAAAGATCAAGAAAATTTTCAATTAAATCACCGTCAACAAAACCCTTTTGTGGTTCGGTTTTTCTGTTGGTGTAAAACGACCTCCACGTGAACAAGAAGGTTACGGAAAAATAAGAGGAAGGTTAAGAACTTTGGTCATAAAACAAGATAATTTAGTTTTTCGATCGCTTTACGGTTGATCTCACTTTTCATATTTTGTCCGAAACGATCATAAAATCGAAAAGATTTTGGAGTTTTTACATGCATGCATGACCTAAAATTGTATCTTTTATCTGATATTGTAAAAAATGACCGAACTTTTTTGGAATATTTCTGAATTCGCACCTTTGTCCAAAAGTTCGGGCAAGCTAACAAATCCAGTTCGGGAGTAGATCATGATTTTTTTCGGTGTATAAATGTGATTATTGATAGCTGCTCTAGAGTTAAACGATTCAACTTCGAACGTTACTCATCGTTATTCCAATCGTTTCAGCTGAAATAGAACATCGAATTAAACTTAATTCTTCAAATAAAATAATAAGAATAGCACTATGGACATTTTTAGGCATAACCTGCAACTCTCAGCACACCAATTCTTTGAATTCAGTACTCAAAGCTGAAGCTGCGATCAAATTGAACAAAAACGTAAATAAAAGATTAAAATTAAGTGTAAAAAAAAATGAACAAAACCAACTAAAAAAGAAGTAAAAAAATAAATGCCGCAAATTTGTACTTATCATTACAAGCCGTCAGTTAAACGAATTTCAAACAGTACATTCCCAGAATTTAAGTTTAAAAAAGGATATAATTCGTGGTCTATATTGCCGACACTCTTGATTGTTTTTGAAAGTTGACTTTGCACTGCTGATAGAAATTTAAACAGATCTTCACTCACGGTAGTGATGACGCCAATACAGCCATGCACGGTTCCAAACAATATGTTACCCTGAAACAGAGGAGTTAGTGGCTCTCAATGCTCTGCGACATTTGACTTTTTTACATGCCAGCTTTTCATTTTACATGCCAGCTTTTCAGGCCGAATTGGTTCCGTTATCTGCTTATTGTCGAGTTAGCTAACAAAGTACCAAATCACGAAAAAAAAAACAAACGTGCCAATCTAAGATTTCATTTGTTAGCGATGTTTTTTGGTGACATAAGAACTCTTTGATTGGAATAGTTTTTTTTATAATTTGGCACGACACAGTAATGAGCAGGCACCAAACCCAGAATCGGACTGGAAAAGTATTAATATTTTCCATATTTTCGAAATACTTTCTAAAGTTTTTGATTAAGTGGCTTTACATGACAAATTTACTTCACACGAAAGTTGAGAAATTTGCACGTAATTCAAAACAGGTGATTTACAGCTTACTTAACACTTGGTCAAATTAGCTTGATGGTAAATTTATGGCTTAAAATAAGCATTTTATTGCAGAAAACATTAACCAAATTACCTGTGTTCGTGTCGAACCTTCACCTATGTTCTGCATGACTAATGAACCGTGTCGAAACGTATTTACAAAATCACCAAGGTGGAACAGCGACGTTTCTTGTAATCGAGATCGTTCCTCGTCCGTGGTTGCAGCGCTTGAAACAGAAACAGATTTAAATCAAAAAAATTATAACGTTACAATAAATTAGTAAAAATTACGGTACACGATTACTAAAAATGCGAGTAATGATATCTCTTATTTCTACGCACTTTTGTTGGTGTAAATTTTTAATATTTTTTAAAGATATACCGTGTTTTAAAGATGATTTATCGAGAATTTTCTCATACTGCTTTGCAAAATTACGCGGTCTTAATGCGTCGGTCGCTCTTATCAAGTCGTTCAGACAATGGACTAAATGCTTGCTCGTCAAGAATAACTTCAAGCGGTCAACATTAACTCCACCACTTCTATTTACCAAGGTAATGCAACCGTGATCTTTCAACCAAACTTACCTATCTTTTTGACATACGAACAAATTATAAAAGTTCTCAGCTCCCAGGAAGTGATCGTCGTCGATGATTTCAACAGCTGTCATCCAGTTGGGGTTGTAATCTCGCGCTATCTAAAATCATTACAAAATAATGCTGAAGCAAAGAAAGCCATAACTTTTCGTCCAAACAAAAAAGAAATGATCAGTGGTCATGTGGATAAAGCGTATGCTACTGAAACGGTGGACTTGGGTTCGTCTCCCGATCAGGTCAAATCAAAGACTATGAAAATTGGTTTTCATAGCTTCCCTGCTTAACGTTCTGCATTAAAAAGGGACAGCGTGAAGCCTCCACCATGTGTGGTACTCGGGGAATGAAGATGTAGTACAATTACAGCATTTTCTGGAGCAAGAAGAAGTGAAGAAAGAAGAAGCTAAGATATGAATAATGGATATCTGACAAAAATCTTCAACGTCATTGCCATACCTCATCTAAATTTCCTTCGACATGTTTATAGTTCAATATGTTCATGGACCGCATCAAGTCGCCGACCAAAATGAAATCTCCTTTGCACTTGAGATAGAGCGCAATTATGTTGCTCTGATAGCTGCACTCAGCTTGTAACTTGTTTTCATTCCATTGGAAAATGCTGACCTGAACAGAAAAACGTTTTTAGCAGCAGTCGTTTCTCCCGACTTTCACTTAACACTATTGGAGGGAAAAAATGGCGAAAAAAACATTCCAAACCGATCAAACTCGGACAGCAAATGAGGATTCCCATTAGTCGAAAGCGTAGACGGGGCATGTAGCAAACAACAGCAATAGATCGATCTCAAAAATTAAACATTTGCTACCAGAATTCCACACACGTCATCACTTTAACTGCTAAACCTCGTCAATCTCTGCTATTCCAGCTTTTTAAATCCCTTGCTATTCCCCAGATTATGAATTTGAAAAACAGACAATGTACCGCAATAAGAAAACGCACAATCAAGTGATTTTGGTCGTTTAAGTTCTTGTTAAATGCAAGAAAATGATGCAGGACTTACTGTATTGTTAATGGACGCTAATACTCTTCCATTGAATTGACAGAGGGAATACACAGCCCCTTTTACTTCCTTGAAATCAACCACCTGAAGCTTACCTGTAACAAAAACATTGCAGCAAGTCCGAGTGTAGCCACTCCAATCAAAAAAATCGTTTTACAAAATCAGAATAATGAGCATTTGAGATCATTTCCACTACACCGCATGAAACGTAACTGAACGAAAATACTTATGGCAGAGTTAAACAATCATAAACGCTTTGAATACATGTTGTAGCATCATGCACTGTCTCCATTTGTTCAAACCAGAGCGATATTAGAAAAAAAGCGTTGTTGCTCGAGTTCCCGAAGTTTTTCGTATTCTACTCGCCTGTTTCTATATATATTGAACATTTGCTAATGCTTTTGTCTTTGAACGAATTTAGCTAGCATGAAATTATTTAAAATAACAACTTCTTACTGTCTTGGTACTGGAAGACGAGGATCCGCCCTAATTTTGGTTCCGCTTCTTCAAGATACACAAACGCAGTACCGATGACGTAATACGGAATGTTGTTGGATCCCAAGTAACAAGACATGATGCTCACCGGTTCTTCATTATCCGCTAGTTGGTACGAGTGATAGACTGAAAAAAAGTGTGACGTCATTATGGCGCTGAGTTATAGATGTTATACAAGGGAAAAAAGTTGACTATAGTTTTCCAGTAACCTACTTTCGAGTTGAAATTGGATGGTGCTTGCAACACGGTATCTCTAAATCAAAATCACATCAAATCTTTTATTATACTTGCTGCATTACGCTTAGCTTGTAACGAGCTTGCGAGTTCAATCTCCGTTTCATTGCGCCCGGGCAACACAGCTCCTTTCGAAGAAATATCGCAGCGGGGGTAACACTGTCTCCGGTTGGACAGGCCCGAGATTTGAACCTCAAACCTCCTGCTCCAGAGGCGAACGCGTAACCGGTCGACCAATTTGTCGGTTACATAGCTATTGGATTTTTGAAATACTAGTTTTAATTCTGGATGCCTTTCCTGACAAAAGCCTACTAATTACTAGTGCCTTCGGTAAGAATCGAAGCAGTTTTAAAACCACCAATTCGTTTCAATATGTAAAATAAATTAAGTTCCTTGGACAGACAATCTCTTCTAGATTTGATGCTTTTTTCTGGGTGATTTTTAGCAGTCATTTCAGGAAGAAGGTAAAATTTAATTAACAAATAATCGCCCAAAATTAAAATACAAGCAAATAAAAAGACATTTATTCGGTCCCGAAATTGATTTCTTTTTATTTCCCTTTATTTTAATTTTGACTGATTTTACGTTAATTCCACGTTACTCAATACGTCAAATAATGTTTCCAGGTCTCTCTCTCGTTCTTTGTGAAGTACAACCACTCTTTGAACGAAATTAAAATTCAGCTACCTTCAAAAGTGTGTTGGTCGATAATCAGAAGACTTCCAACATCGATTTCATCTCCATAAAAACCTTGAACATTTTCTAGCGACCGACCAGCGGCTACCGGCTGCGATTTCGCACAAAAAGCCGCCTGAACAATAACAAAATTAAGAACCTCAAACACTATCAACTGCTAATCCGAAATTAAACTGGAAAAATTACCTACGCAAACCTCGATTATAGTAAAATAATTGAAACCAACTCCATTCCCAAAAATACTCAGGGAAAAATCACAGAGAGGAAAAAGTGCTGCATTATCCGTTTAGTAAAGAAGTAACAAGCATAATTGATGGTCTGACTGGTATCTATAACAGAGAAATGCTTATTACTTACCCTTGTACTTGCGCTGGATCTGCTGGTCTTCGTTTTCCCGGTACTCGTATCAACAACGTCCGTACGCAACGTAATCACGCCAAAACTTTGCGTATCCTCCTGAAAAAAAGGAGACATCCACTGTGGGATAAAGAACTGGTTGAAGTTATTTTATTGGGATGGAAAAAATAGCACCGTTATTTAAGGCTTACCAGTATATCATTAATTAAATTATGTGATAATAACAATATCCGAGTTTTCACTTAAACCGCAAATGAGATTTTTTTCAAATATCTTTGTCAAGTTTGCATTTCAAACATACGTGCATATGCATACTTTATTGAGAGTAAATGGTATTGTAATTTGTACTTTTAGCATTGCATTTCTAAACTTATTTTACCAAGTTTCAATAAGCCTTCATTTATGAGAAACCAAACGTTAGATCTTCAAAACTTTACCGATTCAAAAGACAATCATCCAAAAGAATGACAACTTGGCGAAAAACTCTTTCCTATCATTCCATTCGTACTTCTAAGCATTTATTATTATTGACAGAGGTGGGCAAAGCGCAACCTCCGCAATTGCGGAAGTTGCGTTGCGCTTTAATTTTTTATTTTGAAACATTGCGGAAGTTGCGTTGCGGACTAACGTTTTTAAAATATGTTGCGCTTTAATTGCGCTGCGCTTTCAAAACTTTTTTCGGTTAATAGCGCAATTCTGTACATTGAACTTAATTTTGCTCCATTTCGATAGTAATATTGTTAAATGTCGGTCTTCTTCAGCAAAATATTTACACTTTTTCAGTCTAAAATTGCAAAAAATGCGGTATTTGCATTGTGTTGTAAAATTTCAATTGCGGAAATTAGGTTGCACTTTAACTTGATATAAAATGCCGTTCCGTAATTGCGAAATTACGTTGCGCTTTAACTGAATCAAAAAGTTTATTGCGCAAGCTGCACTGCGCTTCAAAACTTTGAAAAATTAGTTTGCGCATTTTGCTCTGCGCTTTTACTGGTAGAAAAGATCACTGCGCTTTTGATATAATGTTATTTATGCCCACCTCTGATTATTGATACATTTTGGTTTCAAAATAGCCCACCTGATAGGCAATTCGCCTGGGCGATTCTTGCAAAGGTACCGTTCGTATATGAAGCTTCTGAATTTCATCGATGGTTCCGATTAAAAGTGTACTATTGTTAGCAAGAGCAAGACTAAAAAAAGAAGTTTTAAGACGACACGGTTGGCTAAAAGCCACGATAATTGTTTATTTGTTCAATAAATTTTGCCATTAGAATTTCTCGCAATATGGCCTTACAATATAGTAGTTTTATATAATATTTACCATATACTTGGTGCCCAACTAATCAAATGAATTCAAAACTCTAAAATTAGCAGCACAAAACCCTAGGAACTTGAATATAAAAGGATGCTTGAGTTCTTAAAATACCTGTTAGGGTAGCCTTCTGAGTCAAGGGAACACATGTGAGCAACTTCTTTTAAATTGACATTTGAAAACACAAGCTTCTTGTTGGAGCTGTAGACCACTGTGGGGCGGTCGGAGCAAGCGAATACGGTCTGGGTCGAATCCCCAGATGAAAATGAGCTCAGAGAGGTGGGCTGGGTACCGAGAGGTACCTTCTTTTTCTCACTTAAAACACCTAAAATAGAAAAGGTTTAGATTTTTGACTCGCAGTGTTTGGAAGTTCAAAGTTTTTAAAATAAGCTTTTGTTGGAAAACTAAAGCCTTACAAACAATACATACTTTCCATTCATAAAAATCCAAACACGAAAACAACAGAACAACAAAGAAGCAACGAGTAATTACAGTATTTCCTCTCATATCTTATCTTAGCGGTCAAATAACGAGTGAAAGTAAAATGTAATGCATAATATTAGCATTACTTATTTGTAAAATCCTGCTCTGAGGATCTCCCATAAAACAGCTAATCCAATTTATTCAAACTTGAAATATGATGAGTGGAGTTTGAATTCAACCAATTCTCGACACGAAGACCTAAAATACTGATCACTTTGTAGTCTCCCGTCGAGATTGTAGAACCTTGTTTATTTAAGATATCTTGTAGTCTTTTGTTGTTTTGTTTTAATTATTCATATAAAGTTCGTTTTCTGCAACTCGACAAATAAATTAATTCTGCTCGTTTGATTCAAAAAAGTTCTCGACAGCCCAGGCCACAGCGAATATTAAATAACATAAAATAACAAACTTAAAATATATTGCAGACAATTAGAATTACCGTTAAAAGCATTAAGAGTGAAATAAATCAATGCTCCATCCCCAAGCGTTACCAGCAGGTAATTGATTCCGTCAAATTGTACCAGTAAAATAGAGCGAGGAATGATTTCTGTCAAAAAGAGATGTAATTACAAGACGATAAGCTTGATAGGTCTGTCATGATCGACAAGTCAAGAAGCTTAAGCTCTTTTAGGTCCCGTTTTAAACTTAGCAATATTAGAAACCGTTGATATTGCATTTTTAAAACTCTTGGTATCTCTAAGCTGCATTTAAATCAAAAATTTCAAGCTTTGTCTTGACTATCAGCTTTACAGTTACGAGTTTTGCTGATGAAGATTAGCGCTGTCTATAAAGGTACAACTCTGTTGGTTATAGCGTCGAAGGATTTTTGTCACATAAGAACCTTATGTACTCATCTTGTGCCAGCATCTTTTGACGAACAGAGCAACAGTAAATTAGCCTTTCAGTTATTCAACCACTTTTTAGTGAATAAACGAAAAAGTCAAATCATTTCGGTCAAAATGACCAAAACAAATAGAAGAGATTTAGCATATCGGTAATTTGTAGAAATGACCGAAAAAACGTATGATCGACAGTTCTAGGTAGAAATCTCAAATAAGCGTAGGGGCAAAGTACCTTCCGCAAGCTTTTCACAGTATAATTCTTCCAAGTTTGGCAATCTGAGAACTCTTGCACTGTTATCAGTCCACAAACCAACAGCGCAGAGCTTTGAAGGCCCATTAACAGTATTGTCTGATACGTCCATATCTTTATCCCCAGCCAAAGCGTTGATAGTAAGACAAGCGACCTCGTGGGCGAGCTCAGTCGAAGAAATTTGAACAACTTGACCTAAAATTGTAGTTCAGTCACATCAACTAATTCTTTGGGTTTGAATAGCACAAAACTTTTTCCATAAAATTTATAGACAAAGTAAATCAGCAAAAAACCGCAATTGCACGGAGATTCGAACTTAACAAAGTAATCAACTACTATCAATCTATTGACTGCATATGCTGTTATTGAAGAAAAAAAATTAATGTACGTATTCTTTCTTAATTAGACCAAAAACTTAGAAATTCGAAATCCTTTGCATTTTTGTTCAGTCCATGGATTCAATCTTTAAATGTAAAATCCTATGTAATTTATCGTTTTGCAATATCGAAATGGCCAATGATAAATAGTAATTAAAAGGGACAATGTGAAGCTTCCATCAAGTGTGGTAGACAGGTTGCAGCTGGGCCGCAAAGTCCTTCGCTGCCTCCTAGCCACCTGTCGATAGCCAGAAATGAAAAACTTTTGTCGCAAATTTTTCTTTTTTCCGCAAATTTTTCATTGCTTTAAGAGGCCACAAACCTAAACCTAGTTGTTGAACCACTTAAAACTAAAAACAAAGCAAGCTTAAAAATTATCCACACACCAGCTTGCACTTCTAAATAGAAGAGTGTACTTCCAACAGCTAGCAAGATTTGCGACTGATTACAAGAAGCTACACTAATATGTCGATCTTCTGTTGGCTTCCACTCAAATACGCAGCGCTGTTCTTCACATATCAAACGAACACTTTTCTCCGTAATCTGAGCAATACAAAAATGATGATCCTTCTGTTGATAATGGACCTACTGGGATTTCGTCAAAATTTCATTACCAGATTGATCAATTAAATTCGAAGTCTTACAATAAAATAAGTCTCGTAAAAGAATTACTAATATTATGCTGTAATTAATATAATAAACAACTAATATAATGGAATTGTTTTGCTGAGAATAGGACAGAAAAGCACCAGAGTAAAACGTTCAACTAACAAAGAAATATTGAAACCTCACTTCAATCATTTATATTGATGAAGATTTTTCAATAGAACATTCTAACTTTTTCCACAGCCAAAAAGCAGAATAATTCGACCAACAAAGTTAGACAATTAACCTTGGCTTGATTGAGTTAACCTTACACTACCGTACTTGAATGAGTTGATTAAATGAGACGTTGGTACAGTGGAAAGTTTGAGCCTCGTCATCAAATCCGTTCAGCTCCATTTCCTCCACCTCTTCTCCGCTTAACTTCAACACCCTCGAATGACCGACGAAGGAAATGACCAGTGTGTCGTACTTCCCTGCTTCGTTATTCAACCTCAGAGGCCACAAGCCTGAAAAATGAATATCAAATGTTTTTTTGTAAAAGTGGTTCATATTTTTCGTTAATGAAAACGTTTATATTTCTGGTATCATTAATTCTAGTCTATCGTATTTTCTTAGATTGCAAAATACCCCTGATTAGAAGCCGCCCCCCAAAAAAACAAAAAAACAGAAAATGGAAAAAGAAAACATTTAGATTTTAGAAGACGCAGAAAAAGCACAAGAATACAAGCTCAGAAAACAATAGGTGCAGGCACTGCAGGAGATCAATTATTTAAACCGAATTTAATTTCCAACAGAAACAACGTAAGAAACCCACCTACAGAGGAGTTATTTTACTATTTTCAGTCAGTTGCAAAGTTACAAAAATTTGGGGCTGGAATAAGAAGTTGTGGCGGTAATTATGATGGCAAATAACAATAAAAACAGCTCTAAATTAAAAACCGTCCTCGAATAGAAACTGTACAAAATGACCACGGAGGCACGGAAATAAATAGAAGCCACGGGTTTCCTACTAAATATATGCCGCATCTTAAACGATCTCACTTTGCTTAATATCCAATCAAGGCGAAAAAGTAGTTTAAAAAGTTGGTACCTTCATTGAAATGGAACAGATACTTTCTTACTGGGATAATACGAAAATTCTTGAAAATATTTATAGAATTATATTTTATAAAAGTATTTTGCTCAGGGGGTAATGCTGTGTGGCTTCTGGCTGTAAGGATAGAAGCAGAGTTGAAAAAGCATTTTTTAAAGCCCTATAAAAGTTTGTGATTAAAAACGGTTATTTTTGCCAGTAGTAACGAAGATGATGTTAATTTTAGTGCTTGCAGTGAAAAACAGAGTTCAGCGCATTTACTGCTTGGTATGCTCTTTTTGTTGAAAGATGCTATGGAGTTCTTAAAATGAAATTGCACGGATACATCATTTGCTGATAAATTTTCCATTTAAAACATGCTATATACCTGTAATTCCAGGCAAATCAATACTTGCGTGCTCTTGTATTCCGATTCCATTGCGAATAATGCGCAAGCTACCTTCCTTGTCAGTACCAGAACACGTAACTAACTAAAAAAATAGCATCGTAAACTCTAGATGAAATACCGAAGAACAATACATATATCACTCAAGCCTGAGACTAGAATCCACTTCACAAGCAGATTTATTTTCTCGAACAGTAGTCATGACTAATTTGATTATGAATATTTTTATATGTATGAACCAAGCATGTTGCGCCTGATCAACGACGAACCTTGGGGTTCTATATGAAAAATTTTGATAAGGCTACGACTAGTCCGCTTTGTCTCAGTGGAAAAAAGCTTTCGAGTGTCTTTCATTTTTACGACTCATTGAACGTATAGCTAGTTAGGGAATCAAATATCCGCCTTTCAATCACAACTCGAAGCTTAACCAATTGAGGCACAAATGAATTTGATCACATTTTTTGGATTTGCTTTGTTCATTAATTAAGTTAAATTTTGTTGCGAACATTAATACGAGTACTAAACTCCATGCATGAAGTGGATAAGCCAAAGAAAAGGGCGAGAAGAACTGTATGAAATGAGAAAATTATCTCTTTTCTCGTTTTCGAAAGCATATTTTTTTCTAATGTCCATACTTACTTGGCCCTGTCCTTGTCTGTCTAAATCAACGATGCACATATCGACAATAGGTCCCAAGTTTGTGTAAGTATCCAACACCGTTATGTAGTTGCGAGGTTCAACAGACGGAGCAACCAGAGGCGAATCGGCTGAATAGACGTAAAAGATGGATTAACGTCCCGCACGCAAAATCTCGCTCGCAGCTTTGACATTTTCCTTATGCCATGGCTAGGGCAACTTTCTGCAACTTCATTTTACAGCTTCGGGCAGCTTTCTAAGTATCAAGCAACTTTATTATAGCATGTATGGATCTGTTTTCCAAAATTTTATTGTGCAATTTTTTCATTTTTTTTAAGAGCAATTTTTTGTAACAACTTTTACCAAATATTGTCAAAAAATAGCTTAAACTGAGCAGTGATTTGAAAGCTGTTGTGAAAATGTCAAAAACAAATGTCAGCCCAGCACTTTATGCTAAGCTGCTGCAATGCCAAGCAACCTCATGCAGTGCAGTGTGGAGAGAAGCTTCACCGTGCTGGGCAAGCTGTAAGCTAAGGATTGTCACTGTGCCCAAGACAATGTCTGAAAATATTTAGCTGAGTATGAAAATAAATCGAGTGAATAATAGACACAAACTTTGAAAATTGATTTTACTATTCGTCATAATTTTTTTTATGCAACTTTCGTTAAAAATAACCGCAATTTTTTCTTTGTTTTTAGTGCAACTAACAGTCGCCCTACCCTTCATGGCCAATATTAGCGTATAAAAGTGAATTGACTCAGTATCCCTTTTTGCTTCTCCATGACAAAAGTACGCGTTTTTTTGCCCGCGTTTGTATAAGACCATATCCGCACTAAGGAGACTGTCACATAATGATAAAAATTTTGTTTAAACAGTTTGTGTACGAACGATGAGAGCGATATTTCAAAGTCGGGCTGTATTCTTCACAAAAAATTTTTTTCAGAGAACTTTTGTCCAATATGGTCAGTGCGGATATGGACATATAAAAACGCGGATGAAAAAAGCATACTTTTTCATGGAGAAAAAACGTACAAAAATCGGATAGGCCTACTGTGTAAATCCACCTCAAATCTGCAAACTATAGTTTAGCGCCTTGGACGCCGAAATCAAAGAATAATTATAATTGATTAAAATTTTTTGGTTACAACTTTTGGCAAAACACTGCTTCCGATATTTTCCGCAATTACAATGTTGGTAATTTAATTATAAAGAACTGAGTAGGTATACTAAGTAGGCTAAAAAAATTCGTCGAAGCCACTACAAATCGGATTGTGAAGTTATTATTTTTGCTTGTTGAAAAAAGTAGGGTAATGAGAAATCTAATTGCTACACACATTAGATCGCTGGCTCTCATGCACGTACTTACAAAATACTTCCTCGGGTGTCGAAGTGAGATTAATAAGCTGCGAATCTCCTAGACGGGATCCAATATAAACCACACCGTTGTCCAAGTAACTAATTGTCTCCGGGATGGAAACCTGTTAAATTATTAAAGTCACACTAAGCCAAAGAAATTAGCCCAATTAGGCTCTGAGATAGCGATTCTACTATAAATCATCAGATGACCGATATTGTTGGCACCTTTGCCGAGGGCAGCAGAAAAGGTCTAAGCTCTTCTTCAACTCTTCGATTCTCATCCATCTCCATAAAGGTTAGCGAAATCATTACTAATCGGAAACTGAAGCTTAATGGAAAAGATCGCTATACCAGCACCGTCTAAAACAAAACTTGATGCAATTTTTCAAAATTATTAGTGTATCAGTTACATTCTGTCTCACAGTTTCCCTGCAAAAATCAATTGAAGCAAAGCCGAGCAGTTAAACGGATCTAAAAATTGGAGTCAAATATCATATCAAAAATACCGTGTTTTACTTTCACGCGTAGCAGATACCTCTCCAAGAATAGTGATTTTAAGATCTTTGACAATGTGGCTGCCATCTCCTTGCACATCTGTTTCCAATTGCAGCAAATAAACATGCCCAGCATAATCACCCAGCAAATAACGAAATCCTTCTTTATCAACACGCGAGTAGCAATTGATGTTATGCTGAAATAAGTTGGAAAGAGACTTGATTAAAACTTGTTAATTTTTCGTAATGCAATACAACAACAGAGTGAAAGTGAAAAAACTGTTTAAAAAATATCAAACCACTAACAAACGCTACCGAAAAACTAAACCTAGCTAAGTAGCTAGCGACAACAATTAATATTTAAATAGCACTAAAACCACGAACCAAGTCAACTGACCGCCGCAAACTGACCGTGAACCAATCAACCAACTGACCACTAACATTAAAATTAGGGTAAGTTGACGGTCAATTGTCGTCGACCTCTAAAACCAGCCAAAAACTTAACTTCTCCACAATTAACTTTTCATAACCAATCGATTGTCGAGTGGGTAGAACGTCTGCTACTTAATGATAGACCTGAATTTGATTCCCGGGATTCAGGTCAAATCAAAGACTATAGAAAGTGGTATTCAGAGCTTCCCTGTTTGACGTTCAACATTGATAGAAAAATGAAGCCTCCACCGTGTCCACTGTGCAGTAGGACACGTGGGTAGGTGGCAGCTTGATTCGGAGACTGAAAGGTACTTTCGATCTCTCTTAGCTAAGGCAACTTGGTATATAAAAAAAGATGTAATTACAATTATCACTCGCAGCATTCGACTACTTTCATTTCACAATACTTGCTTTGTTTGCAGGAAGAGCAATTGAACTGTATTTATCTCCATTATGATATGTCACTGATTCTTGTCCGATTATAATTGCTCCTTTGACAGGTTCGGGTACTAAAAAAAACACGTTAAAACGCTTGACAATGAAACACCTCTTTTCCTTTGAACTCTTTTCTTCTCGTGATCACACAGTGAGACGACGACTTGCATAGTGTGGTCATTGCATATTGACTAGGGGTGGTCCAATGATTAACTATGACCACATAAAAGTTATACATTGTTTTCTAGTTGAGGACTGGAGAGTGCAGGTAGACTTTTCCTTTTTGAACTTAGTTCAGAATTATACATTATTCAATTTCGATCCACAATCACCTTAGTCGCGTGTGTAGCGTAAAACAGCAAATGGTAAGAAGCTCAGCAAATATAAGAAAATATTCAGAAAAAAATAACTGGCGAAAGCCAGTCTCTCAGTAACAACCACACACCAGCTATGAGAAGATTTGCTTCCGCATCGATATTTTCCTGCTTCCAGGGCCCTGCTTTCACGTCTTTTTCTCTCAAATCAATTTGATGAGTTTTCACGTGTCTGCCTTGAGAATTCTAAACGATTAATTAAAAAGAGTTTAGTTGGAGGAACTCATTCAAAACAATACAAAACATTTACAAAAAAGGTAAGCAAATTCACAAAAATCAATCCACTTACTAAGACAGTGTAATTAAATCATAGTGAATGTATTACTGCATCAAACAAAGTAGGCCACAACTATTTTGTCACTATAATTAAAATTTTGAGATGAAAATAAAAGACTATCATAAATTTGAAATGATTAAGTTTGTTAAACCAATGGTTTACAATTTAGGTACTGACATACCTGGTAAATGGTTACCAATGTTGGCACCGCACAGCCGTGTAAAAATTGAGTGTCGATTACACTCAGCTCCTCAATTCTAACATTGAATGGTCGAAGCTCTTCTGATGTAGGATCATATGGCAAAAACTAAAAAATTAATAGATCCTTTAGATGGCTTTGGCTAAGCCATGAATGTTACATCAATACAAAAATGACCAAACTCTGGCATGCTCCAAATGTTCAAATTCAAAACTAACATTGTAACATCGTCGGCCATATATAAACATTTTTTCAGGAGGGTAGCCACTGGCCAATGGGTACTTGGAACTGGAGCCGTACAGTTGCTAATGTTAATAATTAGTGATATTACTTTACTGAATATCTTAAACATATATTACAGCACCAGAAATTCCGTTTACTGTAGCGTTAATTAAGATCATTACATCAAATTGTAATTTTAGAAGCTTACTTTGAATATTCCTTGGTATAATCTTAATCCAATAAGTTTACTTGTTGGGTCTATAATTCCAATGATCCCAGTCTCTGGTGGCCTTCCCACAGCATCCTGCGATGGCATTTTGATATCAAAAATATTAAATTTTAACGAAAAAAGGTAAGATCACTTAGTGTGAGAAATTCGCGCATCTACAGTATTAGCGAAGTGTATGCAAACAAAATATTTGCACAGAACTAAGTTTTAATGAGTTTAACCTTAGGCTTCACGAAGCAACATTAAACTAAATGAAATATCCAAAATAATCAAGATTAGCCCTGCATGGCATTACCAGTCTGTCAAGTCTTCAATTAGAAAAAAAGACAAAAAAATGACTGCTAAACACAAAAAAAATGACAAAAAATGACAATTTTCAAAAGACAAAAATGACAATTATTTCACAAAAAGACAAAATAGGAACTGCTACAGTTTTTCTCTGCTTAAGAATGAAACAGTTACTGATCAATGCAACTAGTTTTTCGCTCTTAAAGCTAAACGCAATGGTTAAAAAATTTTTTTTTTGTGAAATGGTATATTTTTGGTGAAAAACATGATCATGACCACAAAAATGTGCGGTTTTGATTGGTTTAATGCCCAGGATTTTTGGAATGAATTTGTGGTCCATATGTGGTAGAAAGTACACAATTTTCAATTTAAATTTCCAGAAGTAAGTTTTTTGACAATTCAACAACACTTTCGCTTACAACCAGAAATTTGTTATGGATAGGCTGGACCCAAAAGGTACCGGTAAATGCTTTTCGAATGAAAAACCGTATCCAGTGGGCGGCATGTTAAGGAAACTGCTGCAACTCAAATGTATCATAGATGGGGTCTGAAACTCAAGTGTATCATGATGCTCTCATACAATTTTTGTGATTTTTCGAAAAATATCGCTTTTCCAGTGCCATTTGGATGATATTTTGCAAGTTTTCAGAGCCATTTCAAAAACCTAAATTGCTAAATTTGGAATGCATTTGAAAGAATAATTGCTAGCCTCTTCACCCCCTTTACCTACTGGTCAAGTCTAAAACACGTTTAAAAGTCTGCATATTTGGGTTAAATATTTTAAGTGACTATGACTAAGAGGGTAAGCAGTAAATATTTATAAATACAAAAAAGCAATGCAACAATTCCGAAGAAAAGTAGGTTATGTCGACTTCTAAACAAGCAGAAAACGCTACCAGTACTTAAAGAAAAAATAAGGTTTATTTAACCAGCGGCTACATCGAGCTACATGTACAAAAAAAATCACCATATTTCATTTGAAACATGGATCTGGAAGTTTTAAAAAAGTTTTTCAACCGCTAAATATCTGTGGGCAACCAAAAATACTTCATGCACTATAATCCATTGAACACAACACTATTGTACACCATGGCGTTGTACATACACTCGTATATGAAAATTTGTAGCATCGGCAGATGGTATTTCATGCGGAGCTGACTTTAAGAAATGGGGTCTAAGAGTAAAACCCCAGCAAGCAGCTAAGCAATTTTGGTGGTTTCTTGAGTTAAAAAATAGTGAGTGTTAACACCAGAATTTTGCACGTTTTTTTAAACCATTTGAAAAAATGAAAATGCAAAAATAAGCACCAGTAAGCTTTAATCCCTTTAGCCCTCTAACTTGCTAGTTAAGTCTAAAACGTGTTGCACTTTAAAAGCTTGTATATTAGGTGAAATTTTCTAACTTGCTTGGCTTAGGGAAGAGCCTTAAGATGGAGGATTCAGGAAAACATGTCTGGAAAAATAATCTCGTTTTTCGTACTAAAAAAAACTTTTTTCAAAGTTTTCAGCATAGAAAATGACCAAAATTTTCAATATTTTTTAAGGCTGTGTAGGAACCCTGTGATTGGGTCGTTATTTTGGCCTGATCAGGTCTTTTTACTATTTGAAATACGATTTAAATATTTTGACCAGTTTTTCTTAGTGCTTCCTAGTGTTCACACACCATGAGTGGGTGTAAAAAAACACACTAATTTAGCTAAATCATAGCCAACTCGGCGTTTGACATCACTGCAACTTGCAGAAACAAACAACAAAAGCGCAAACAATAAAAAGAAGTAAAGTGAGCATACCAAGTACAGAGGCACTTGATCAAAAACCAGAAACCAGCAATAAGCTTTCTCAACAAATAAATAAAAAAATGACAACAGTCCCAAAAAAATGAAAGTGAAATAATGACACATTTGACAGCCTGCATTACAAAATTGCTTATGGAATGAGTTTATTTATTTTTTTTTTAGCAAGATATCATACCGTGACACAACAGAAAAGTGTACTGTGGCACAACAAAAAAGGTTAGATTTTGTTACACATTTATTAAAAATTCGAATTAAATAATGCTAATAGCTTACACTCAAATCTCCACTAGCTTTTGTAATGATCTCACAGCCATCTTCTTTTTCTTTATACTGAAGTATGCAACCATGATTGCGCTCAGTAAGGATAAAAAGCAAATCTTTATCTTCACCCTGTAAATACAAAGAATATGGTAGCATCAAGCTGACTTGAAACAAAAAACTATTATCATAAAAACATATATCTGCGCAAAAATAAATTTATTATTGGTGTTATAATGGCACTGGTCAGCGAATCACTGCAATTACAAATCAGATCTATGTAACCATCAGAGATGGGCACGCGCTACTTCAAAAGTAGTGCCGCTCCCGCTACTAGCCCTAAAAAGTAGCGTCGCTACCGCTACTCGTCTTTAAAAGTAGCGCGCTACCGCTACTTTACCACGAAAGTAGCGGTGCTACCCGCTACTTTGAACAACGCGTAAATTTTTTTTGAAGTTAGTTACGAGCATTTGAGTACATAATGAGATAATTAAGAAGATAAATTAGATTATCATCGACTGTCTTGTAAAAAGCATACCTGAAAAACTATACATTTTTGAAACCAGTATATTTTGGGTTTGGGCTGACTGTTTTTATATTTTTACGTATGGTACTTTCAACCTCATTTGCTCTTAACCATAGTTGGAATATAAAGTGACGTAAATTTCATTAAGTATAAAGTGACATATCTATTTTTGTTTAGTTAAAAGTTAACTTTTGTTTTAAGTTAGATCATTATTATCAATAACCGACCAGTGGTCGAGTGGATAGAGCGTATGCTACTGAAGCGGGAGACTTGAGTTCGATTTCCGGTCGGATCAAACCAAAGACTATAAAAGGTGGTATTCACAGCTTCCCTGCTTGACGTTCAGCAATTTAAGGGACAGTGTAAAGCCTCCGCCGAGTGTGGTAAAGTATAAGCAATACACTGAAAATAATTTAATACGTTATGCGCTGCACTATGGCGACGCGTTTCGATCTTGCTCAAGTTTCATCAGGCGGCAATAACACAATATATACATCACTTAAAACAAAATATACACATTGTGCGATTAAGTTAAAATTCAGGTCCAAAACTACTGCAGTATACGTAAGTGGCAGCGTGACTCGAAGACCGAAAGGTTCCTTAGTTGTCTCCTGACCAAGGCAACTGGGTGAATAAAATGTAATCACAGTTAAGCCCATACTGTAAGAAAAATCATTAAAATCAACTATGGCAATATAGAAAATATCAAGAGAAGGCCATTGATTATATGCAAATGAGTTGAATCAGATAGTGCCCTTTAAATTTTTTTTTTCTGCTAAGGCTAGCTTTGGTCCAAATTTGTTTTCTAAATTTTGAGCAAAACTAAGTTTTGAGTTCTTATGAAAGTAATATTGTTCTTTCAAAAAAAAAGTTTTTAATAAACTATTAACGGCGTTTTTGTGATCAAAAATAGAGCGCTTTAATTATTTAGATCAGTAGTTCTCAAACCTTTTTTCAAAGCGAACCAAAACTATTGAAAAAGTCAAATGTGTGACATTAAAACGAGCTATTTTTGCGGAATGTGAGGTGAAGACCAAAAAAAAAGGTTTTCACTTCGGCAATCCACATACTTCAGCATGTTTGCTGAGTCATTTTTTATTATTGCTTTATGGTTCTATGCGTATTTCACCCTTTGTGGATGTCTACAACAAGAAACCAAGCGACCCAAAAGAATTTTCAGGCGACCCAACTTTGGGTCGAAGCCCATAGATTGAGAACCATGGATTTAGATTGCTCAACTTACAGTATGCTGCTTCGTATTTTTCATTAATCATATATATTTATTGTTGAAACAAAAACATACACTAACACTTAATCAACCCTGAACATTGCTTTGCAAACAAAAAAACAATAGTTTGACAGCAACAACAAATCACAGTAACAGAACTCCCCAAAATTTTTTTCAAAGTTTATTTTGTTTTATTTTGATCTTCAACTGAAATAAACCTCGTTTATTTTTTTACTTAAAATTGACGGAAAAAGCTACCGCATTTCGATGAAGACCTTTTTTTGGTTTTCACCAAAAATTAACGAAAAAAAGTTACTGCATTTCGTTGATTTCAAACCTTACCTCCCAAAAAATCTTTTTTTGTGCCCCCTCCTTACAAGCACACTACTCTGGTGGCGGGCCACCCTCCAACTGTCTAATGCGGCCTAAGCAAGCGCAAATCTCTAATCCGGTGCCTATGCATCTTTGCATTTTTTTAGTTTGCTTTTTGCCAACAGACCTACTATCAGTTTATAATAACTAACCTATAGCTGTAGTAGACTTATGCGCTACTCCTATTCAGATACAACTGCTATCGAACCACGGCCATGTGGCCATAGCTTAGCTCAGACTTTAGATGACAGCGATCACCCGTACAAATCTATTGTTGGAAATAGCATAATGTAATAAGTTCATCATTACAACGTCACAAACACAGTTATTTCGGCATTCTCACCCGTACTAACAATTTTATAAACTAAATATACCAATTAGCCTACTAATGTATTTGTTTTTGATTTTATTAAACATATTACAATAAGCACGTGAAATAAGTAGCGGTAGCGGGATAGTTCATTTTCTAAAAGTAGCGGCGCTATCGCTACTTGCCCTAAAAAGTAGCGTCGCTACCGCTACCCGGTTTCTATAGTAGCGCGCTACTGCCCACCTCTGGTAACCATTAAGCTGAACTATCTTTGTAAAATTGCGATCATACCAACAGTGTCCCTACAAAACTATACCACCATACTCTATTAATCCAAACAAAAAAAGACAAACTGATAAGCAAAGTGTTGATGTGTACCTGCGGTCGAAATAATTTCATAACAGCAATTCTTCCATAGATGCTGATTTCTTTCACAGGTCGCAAACCTTCTGCCGTAACAGTGAAGATCTCCAAGCGAGTATTCTTTGCAATCAGCAAGTTCAAGTCATCTCCACTGGTAAAATTACCTAAAAATACTGGTGGAAACATGGCAGCATTTATCTTTCACCACATTTTCATGAAATTAAAAAAATCAACAATTCATATCAGATAAAATTATCTTTTTCTTGATCAGTACTCTACTGTACAGTAGACCATAACCAATAATCATTTCATTAACATAATCACAGAGATAAAATGATTCATTTCTCAAGTTCTAATTGAATCATTTTCTAATTTCTCAAATTTGATTTATTTTAAGAGCATAAAAGAACACAGACAATCAGCCAAGCACAAGAATGTTCACTCCACTAGATCTCATTGATCCCTACACTTCTCAAAACTCTTTGCAGTATTTAGAGAACTAGTTTAAAACAGTAACTTTACCCACCTGTGGTACTTTGATTGACAGCAGTAGGTTTATGAGCACTCACAATATAGTTGCAAGCCATTGCACTAATACAATATCTAGACAAACACCTAAATGGCAAGCAAACTGCTTCTAAATAGGTGAATTTTTATCATTGTTATTCCAACTGTTTCCACACCCATTAAGTTAAAAATAAAAGATACCAGCCAGTCAAATGAAAAACAGCAAAATCATAAGACAGGTCCCAGCAATCAATAATAATTTGCCACCATTACATTTCATAAAAAGGTTCAGTCACATTGTAAATTAAGACAGACATTTGATCATTTATAAATTGAGATTAGAACTTTGCATATGGTACCAACTCAAAATAACACCATGCACACTAAATTTGTTTTATGTTTCACTATCTAATTCCAAAGCTTTAATGTAACTTTGAAAGAACAACTTCATGTGAGAAAATCGAAGAGTGCACAACTGCACAGTGCACACCCTATTGAAGCTATATCAGACAAACCCGATTTCATATTGCTCGCTTTGATCATAATTACAGGTTGTGCTTATACCCAGTGACCAATGATCTAAGCATGTCATTTGCTAGTTGAAAACTGCACACTTTCATCAAAGCAAGTACATCTACAATATTGTCAAAAGCAGCTGCATATTCTACAACATGTAATCAGAACTATCTCATAAAACTAAGAATGATTAGCAACTATGCATACAAACACAAAGCCAAAACTGTTTTAGTGACATGAGCATGTCCAAAAATTATATAATACTTAGCAATTGCAATTAAAAAAAAAATCTACCAGGTACATAACAATATGCCTTTACGCAACCAACACATGCAAATAGCTGATATTTCTTTGGAATTTTTTCCTGTAACTCAAAGTTTGCAAAATTATCCCGTTGATGGTATGGATCCAGATTGGCCATTACTGTTAAACTAAAAAATGTATAAGCAATAATAATAATGAAGTGGTTGTGTCCTGCAAGGTAGCAGATCAAAAGCGCTTTACAGTACAAAGTCAGTTTAATAACTTGAAAAAAATAGGTCACAAAGTCACAAACTTAGTGTAAAGACTAAGAATGATAAGCATAAGAATGATAAACTATTACTTTAGTGTCGTCTCAATTGTTGTAACCAGGAAATATAAATTAAATCAAATTTATTAGCTCAACTGGTGGGGCAGAAAACTTTTTTGTCATTGTTTCGATACGCTATGCTTATAGCATGTACTACCTATCTTCGTCAGGGCTAGAATGCAAAGTTAAAAAACATGCGTATGAAAGATACGAAATTACATCACAAAAGGAAGTATCTGTTACCGCAAAAATTATAACAAATTGGAAACAAAAATGTAACAGATTAGCAGAGCGTAAAAAACAATAATATTATGTAATGGGGTTTGAAGTAGAGAAGCCCAATAAAGATTAAGTCTTTTTGGCACGACCATTTCGGTGCCACCTATTTCGTTGCCGGTCCTTTTTGGCACAGATCATTTCGTCACCAATTCGGTGCTCTTTAACAGTTCAGTTATTAAGGGTTAGGGTTAGTCAAAAAGCACCGAATTGGCGCCGAAAAGGTTCGCGTGGAAACGGTCAAGCCGAAAAGTCGTGGACCCGCCCAATCAATGCTAGGAAATTTGTCATTTTGCCTATCATTCATAGTGTTGGGGATTTGGTTAATGCAATATGACTCATAAACCGGCATTTTGTGAAGTCAAATTCGAAATCTAAAATTTTAGCATTGGTCCAATCCATGAAATGCTCGTTGTCAAAAATATACTCAATGAGTGCTGACTTATTGAATTGTAGATGCCGCATGTCTGCAAAGTGTTCTTTTTTTGTGGATGGAAAAACTATAAATGATAAGCAAAATGACAAATTTTCTAGCATTTAATCGGCTACTCTACTTCAAACTCCCATGACATAACATTATTCTTTTTTTGCTCCGTCAATCTGTTACTTTTTCGTTTCTCATTTGTTATAACTTTTATGTTAACGTATGATTTCTTTTGTGACATAATTTTTGCATTTTTCATTCGCATGTTTTTTTAAACTTTGCATTCTAGCCCTGATAAAGATAGGTAGTACATTAGGGTGGCTCATTTTCCTTGACCCTCTTAAAAATTTTTGTCAGTTTGGAAAAATGTTCCTTTTTGAATACTAACATTAGTAGACCAAAGCTTTTTGTTTAATTTTAATGTTTGACCCTGGTTCACCCAAAGTCAGATTTTGAATTTTAGGTCCTTTTTAAGCTAATTGCAACCAGTGGTGTGTGATTCAGTCAACCATTTTTTGCACTTTAATGCACATGTAGTACTTTGTGCTTGTGTAGCTTGTATAGCCGCTTATCTGCTACAACTAATATGCACAATTGCACATTCACAATGATCAAAAACATCTCGATGTCATAACTTGCTGTAAGCTTGATCTCGATTATTCATTCTGAGATTGGTTCATGATAAACTGCAACATTTCTAGCTCACTTAATTAAGTTGCTAAATGCTGAGAGAAATTGACCAAGCAAGTTGATATTTTTTTCGATAATCTGTCGGATAGCAATTGGTTGATAGACAATAGGCCTTGATGTCAACACTGTGATTACCAGTACATGGAGAGAGAGAAATTGACTACAAGCAAGCTGAAAAACAGATAGACACAAGTTTGTGATGCAGCTCAGGTATAGCCTACCGGCAGTTAGGCTACGAGTAGCAGTTTCTCGAAACTTGTTGCTTATTAATCAATCGGTGCTTTTAAAAATCTTGAAAGAGCAGACTGTGAATTACTTTATTTTTTAAAAAATAGTTAAATTTTTGCTGAACTAGTAGCCAATATACAAAGTTAATGATTTAACGTGGGTAAGATGACAAGATAAAAAAGAAAGCTAAAATTATGGCCTTTTGAAGAATGTGTAGTGGATATGCCACCTGAGGATCTAAACTGGAAAACAAGCAAAACAGCGTACTTGCATTTTCAATGTTTGAAATCTTAAAAAGGCATTCAGGTCAGAATTTGTTTTACTCGATTTCGGTTTAAAAAAATTTGACTCACCTGAAGACTATTTTCACCAAATTTGAGCTTTCACCAAACTTAAGCTTTCTACGACCTTCAACTGCAGAAATATGACAGATTAGGTTTCCCCTAAGAAAGGCTTTTTCCCCTTAGAAATTTTGCCAGGGTTGCTAATTGGAAACAAAATTTTAAAAAGTTATAGCATGCTCTTGATTCTCAATAAATATTTTTCTGTAGAGCTGTAATTGTAAAACAAAAAAAGGTATAGAACTGTGAAGTTAGTTGCTTTTCAATCAATTTAAGCCAACTTTCCAAAAGCTAATCTTCTGTTGCAATAGTGACAAAATGGCAACACTGAAGTAAGTGAAAAATGGGTAATTTTAAACAGCAATATCTTGAAAATGAGAAGGCGGAGAAACTTCCCATTTTGTGAGCCTGCATTCCAGGCTTATTCCAACATTTTGGTCAAGAGTGAAAAACTTGACTTGAATGCCCTCTAACTACGAGAAAAAGAACCTGAAACAAGAACTTTGCAAAACTTTGCTCAAGTTGCTGTTGAAAATATTAAGAAGTGGTGGCTATGTCAAGCTGGTATCCCTACAAAAGCAGACTACATTCTCATTAACATGATTCTAAATATACACAAAAATTGGACAATCTTGTTCAAGCAACGATCTAAAACAATCCAGCAACAACTAGAGAAAAGTAAGGCCTTTTCTTTTTTGAAGATATGGAGAAAACCTTTTGGGCTCCTAAACTAAATTGTGAGAGAGAATTAAACGATAAAGGCAAGCAATTTTTAAACAATATGAAAGGCAGTAGAGAGGGGGAGTTTACTCCATGGACAGAATAACAATGGATAAAAACAAACGCAAACTAGAAACGGTTTTAAAAGTGAGACAAAGAAGACACAATGAAGATCAGAGAAAAATGGATAGTGAGTCATTCTTTCTTGTTGAGCAAAGCCAAGACAGTGAAAGCAATTAATCAAGCGATGGTGGTGAAGATGATCCTGACTTTGGCTTGCCTGAAACTTCTAAAAAAAAAAAGTAAATTCAAAAAAAGCAACCTGCTGTTAATCCCAATCTTGATCCCACTCAGTGGAGTGAAACCATCAGTGGTGGTAGACAAACATGGTATTAGCCATAGAGGACTAATGGAGATGATGTCTGTTGTTGTTAGCTCTGGTAGTGGCAACATCAATGATCTGTTCTTGTCAAAGATACAATGCATAGAATCGTAATAGGATACCAGACCAAATTGCCAAGTCAATAGCTAAGAAAAACTTGGAAACAATTCAATCATTTTAACTCTAAACGTAACAGATATCTACTGCATTGGAATGGGAAAATGTTGCAAGGCCTAGAGCACCTAGAAACATCCACAGAAGTTATGGCTATTATTTTGACTGTAACTCATGGAAAGAAGAAAATTTTACTCAAAATTGAAGCTAACAATGTAGGGACAGCACAGGTGCTAAATTAACAAAAATAATTTTGGACACTCTAAACATTGAAAAACACTTAATCTTTGGTTTAACGTTTGATACAACATCTAGGAACATAGAAATTCACAAAGGAGTATATAACTCTTCAGTGCTCATGCCTGGAAAAGGCCTTGGTCAGTTTCTTGCAACTACAGTAGCAAAACAAATGTGGTACTGCATATACTCGCCTATAGGTCGTACTATTAGTTTTGTGTTAAAAAAGTTTAATTTAGAGTTGACTCGCACATAAGTCGCCCTAAAAATCTAGGGATATAAAAGGCCCTTTCCCTAGCTTTTTTTGCACAGATAACTTCGAAAATTAAAATTTTAGAAGTTATCTGTGCGAAAATTAAAATAAACTTCGAAAATTAAAATAAATTAAAAACAGATAACTTCGAAATCGAAAATTAAAATCGCAAAACCATTTTTTCTCAACAAAGCGGGAAAATCCAACGCACGCTGTGCAGTTGCACGTGTGTGTGCGCGCATGAAACTGTCTTGCATTGGTATGTGCGTGCACAAGCGCATGCACCCGTATTCGATAGAACCACAGTGGCAATAGCACATTTCCACTACAATTCGTGTCTATAACGGCTTATTAGCCGGAAAATACAGTACTTGCAATAGCCGAAAACTTTCAATTTTGTTCCGACTTGGTGACGATTTGCACTTATGTCGAGCGGATTGGTTGCACCTATATTTTTTTTGAAAAAATATAAGAAAAAAGTTGCGACCTATCTGTGAGTATATACAGTAAATTTGGCATTTTCAGTACAATTACATCATGATCTTTGTGCACACGTTTATGAAGTTGCTTAATTAAACAGCACAGATACAAATTAGTGATGGGTATTGTGTCCAAAGTTGTTTCTTGATGTAACAGAAGGCAGTGATCGAGCATTCTAGAAAACGGGAAAAAAATCCATATAATTCTGAATTTTAAAGTGGAGTGAACAAGGGTCAAACCTTAATTTATTTTTGTGAAAATTGATATATGAGGGTTTCTAACTAAAAGAAACAGTAACACACACTGACAGAAAACTCTAAACAAAAAATTTTTTTTCACCGAATTTAAGCCACCCTATAGTACATGCTATAAGCATAGCCTATCAAAACGTTGGCAAAAAAGTTTTCTGCCCCACCAGTTGAGCTAATAAACTTGATTCAATTTATTACTTTAGTGTTTCAGAGCAAAATATTTTGTCAAGTGAAATTTGGCTTGCTTTTAATTTTTTAATTTCAGAAAACATTTAGATTGAATCACATTGTTTTAAGCACTAAAAAGGCTATATTTACAGGATTAAGCAGTTATTAAGGTTAGCACTGTCTTGTAAAAACAGCCACTGCCTTTACACAAACACATCATGGTGTTAACCTTGTATTTTTTAAACCATTTTGATGTAACAAAACATAACACCAAACAATTACTTCGCCTACTTATGGCAGTAAATTCATACCAACATACAGTTTGATAATTCACTTTCAAAATTGTATCGTAATTCATTTTAATGCATTTCATAAATATTAATAATTTCACCTAAACTATCTATCCATTAAACAATAAACATTAGCAATTTAAGCAATACCATTTAGTATGAATTTGTTCTTGAAACTACTTTTTCACGTCATTTATTTATTGGGATTTGACATTACCATCAAAAGAATGCTCAGTGAAAAATTCAGAGCAGAATAATTTATATTGCAAGAATGCAGGGATAAGATGCCTTTACAACCTGTTTTGAATCAAATCTTTCATTATACTCACAGCATTATGCCAAAGCATATAACAAATTTGTGGGGCCCGTCTCTGCACCATTGTGCCCGAGAAACACAGCTCCTTTCGAAGAAATGTTGTAGTGGTGGGGAGCTGTTGGCAACACTGTGTTTGATTTGACCAGCCTGAGATTTGAACCTCAGACCTCTCACTCCAGAGAGGAACGCATTACCGCTTGACCAACTTTAGAATTGTAAAGATCCAAGCGGTAAAGAATCATATTTTACATTATTACAATAAAAATTATTTTGCATCTTAGAGAGAATATAGATATATACATTTAAAACGATGCAAAACATCTTTAAAAAAGAAAACACCAAGACAAACATATCACTTTTTGGTTATAAGTAGAACATCCTCATGTGCCAGTTTATGAGCAAGGCCAACATGTTGTCCATTGTACTTTGCACTACGACCCCAAATTTGAGCATATTTAAAGTTATTTACAAGTGTTCTATGAATTGAGTGGCATGCATGCTCAACAGTGCTACCAGATCTCAATATAAGGCCATCATCAAAATCTGGGCGTTTCCCAGGTTTTTTCGTGTATACAGTAATCAAAGCCAGATATTTCCACATCATATCCTTGAGATACTCTAAATTTAGCTTCATATTGCAACTGATTACCACACAGTGAGGTTGGTGGGCGATACGATCAACTTCTTCAATTGAAATTTGATCAATTTTGTTATAAACATACAAGCAAGGCATGAACTTTCGATTTCCAACCACTACATCAATAAATTCATCAGTAGTGTAATCACCACGAAAAACAACATCAGCATTAAATATTTTGTATTCATGCAAAATCAATTGTACCATTTTTTCGCTAATTTTGGTCAAAGGCACTGTCGAGTTGAATGAAATCCCACCACCTTTCTTTTCCTTAAAGTAAATGTTGGGCAAAGTTTTGTTGAGCCGAATTCCTACAGCTTCTAACTCTTTTGTAAGCAACTCTTTTTGAACATCACCTTTGATAGCATCCAGCATCATAACAACAATGTCAGCAGTTCTGCCGACTGAAATAACCTGCCTCCCTCTTCCTTTGCCAGCAGCAGCGCCTTCAATAATACCAGGCAAATCAAGAAGCTGAATACTAGCTCCATTATGCTCAATTACACCAGGAATACAAGTTAAAGTAGTAAATTCATAAGATGCTGTCTCGCTTCTTGTTGAGGTTAGAGTTGATAATAAAGTAGATTTGCCTACAGATGGAAATCCAATCAGGGCAACTCGAGCATCTCCAGATTTCATAACATCAAAACCTTCTCCTTTTTGACCAGATGACTTGGGTCCTTCAAGCAATTGGCTTCTATATTTAGCCAATTTTGCTTTAAGAAGGCCCAAATGGTATTCTGTAGCTTTGTTTTTCTGTGTTCTTGCAATTTCTTTTTCAATCTCTGATATCTTTTCTAATATTCCCATATTTTTTTCTTTTAAGTGTTTTGTTGCCTATTCAAGAACAAATTAAAATGATGTATCAACTAATATTCCACCTACAAATTATGAAAACACAAATCTTCATAATGCGTCAGGTTAAGGTAAAACTACATAATTACCGGTACTACACAGAATACAATTAAAAGTGTACTAGTGTTGATAAATATAACTCAGCATTGCACAATTGACATGCAGGTGTCACAAGTCTAGCAATTCAAAGACATACTTTTAGCTTTACATAGCCAAAGCAATGAGTTAACTGTTAAGTAATCAACTATAACTAAGATGACCATGATCAATTTGCCTAATGTTTGCAACAGTAGGCTATCACCAGATCACATATCAGCATCAGCAGACTGTGATGTTGAAACACTGTCATGTATGAGGCCAAGTACTGGTATTAACAAGGAACACAAAGGACTAGTACAATGTACATTAGTTTGTTCTGTGTTGAGTTAAAGTAAGTCTAAGCCTATTACGTATAAGTGATCAACCTGGGGTGTGAACGTAACTCAAAAAAACTCTATTGTTTTGCCAAACTTGAAAAATAATTTCTCTGAACTTGAATGAAACTGTTCAAGTTCATTAAAATAAACTTTAAAGATTAAAAAGTTGTAGAAAAGAACTATTTTTTGATGATCATAAATGCCATGAAATTGAGATTGTTGTACACTTGCTTATGCAGTGGCGAACTACAAAAACAGCATGTAAACAAAAAGAGAGTGATTAAGTCAAAAAGCAGACTTAGTATTTTGGTAGGCTAAACTAAATTTGGTAGGCTAAATTTTTTGATGATCATAAATGCCATGAAATTGAGATTGTTGTACACTTGCTTATGCAGTGGCGAACTACAAAAACAGCATGTAAACAAAAAGAGAGTGATTAAGTCAAAAAGCAGACTTAGTATTTTGGTAGGCTAAACTTGAACTTGAAAAACTTGATATTATCGCCAAACTTGAACTCAGACTTGTTAAAATAGATTGAACTTGAACTCGAATAAAAATCAATTGAGTTTGCAGCCCTATGATCAACCTTCTGCAGTACATTTACACCATCAACTGATTATTGAATTACCACCAACTGAGTATTCCATTGCATAGGCAACTAAGCTATCACTTAATGAGCAATCAATATCTTGGATTTCATTATACTTTTCAGATCTGGCTGCCTTGTTTGCAGTCTGGAAGGATGCTACTAAAACATACATGAGCACAAGAATCACCAGGACCGCTAGAAGCCTAACCCTGGCAGTCACTGCGATCCTAGTGGCCCTCTATATTTTAGTAGTAGGCTACTGGTCTAGTGTCTTAAGAGGACATTCAAGACGTTTTCATTTTAAAAAATTTACTTTGAAACTATGGTGAAACAACTTTGGCAATTTTTTAGAATTTTTTTGTACCAATTTTGATTCTTTTCGGCCAAGAAATTGTAAGATAATTGTAATTCTTTTTCACCTTAGACAAGAGAGAAATGCCCTCCGAACGTTACCAAGTCTAGTGTAAGTGCGTCAAAACCGTTCCAAATGACTGACTACAGCTGCAGCTGTCGAGGCAGTGGGTGTGTTGGTACCTGCTGATAATCAAAGCAAACCTATATGAAAAATGCTAGCCAAAATGCATTGCATTGAAGTTAGCCATTGCATAATTACATGTAAAACTAACTGGCCTCTGACCTTTAGTTTAGCCTATACTAATAGCGCAATAATTGCATATTACTCACTGGCTCACTAAAAACAGGAATCTTAGTCTAAGATCTAGTCAGCTATGATGCTTTAGCCTTCAACATGCAATTATTTCTTCTGAAAGGCTATCTATCGTAAGCAATAGGCTACTTCGCCTGAAGCACTAAAACCTCATGTTGATTCCAAATACTTAGCTAGCTCTTGGCGGCCAAGATGCTCTAGGAAAACATCTTACCTATCTGAATTCAAACAGCAGTTGCTCCACTAATTCATTTACAAATACCTTCAACACTCATCTAGCTCCAAGAAGTCCAGTATTTAGCAAGGTCTACTCGAAATAGGAGAAATGTACAAAACTGATTTATTGTGCAATCTACATGAAACAAGATGGCGGAAATTTGGATTCTAAGAGGAAAACATGACATGTTTTTGCTTAGACTTTCTAAACCTGATAAGTTGCAAGCATTGCAATGGGGTCATGTTGGAAAACTTAGTTTTTTTAATTTTTCCACCGTTTTTCAAAAATAGGGTTAAATGCCCTTTCAAAACCTTGAGTTTGTTTGCATTTTCAAAGAAAAAAAAAAAAAATTAATCAAACTTATTCTGAAATCTTCATTCTTATGCAACAACCTTAATTGGTAACTAAACGAAAATAAAATTCCTAAATTGCTGTTGTGTAGGATAGGAATTATATTTGAATATTGTTTTTTAATGCACAATCATGCATTCATATTTGCTGCTTGGCTGCTGAATCAGTGAATGACTTGATAACAGATAAAATGGTTCTTCATTGCACCTTTCTGATCACTTTGACTTTATTGTGATTGTTTCAATGTTCTTTTGTTTTTTTCCGAAGAGATTTGGCACAGGGCAGCCTTTTCCTTAAACATACAGATTCCAGTGACTTCACTCATTCTCAAAAGTTCTTATTTTGATTATTACAGTTATAGATTAGGTTTTATTACAAACAAGCCTTTCTTTTGATTATGTTCAATAAGACTCAGATCTGCAAAGTGGTAGGCCTGCCAATATATCAAGTGTGCACACCATTTGTGGTTGACATTTGGAGAGAATAGTGCGGTAGGTGTCGCTTATCAGTTATACTCTGAAGCGATGTTGGTTTAATTTGATTTAAATTGCAATCAATTACTTGTAGGCAAGCATGTGGAGCTTTGATTTATCTGCGCCCTTTGACTTTGGGAGTTGGTGTAGCCACGAACTGGTAGGTCTTGAGTGCATTGACTTTATCTCTTAAATTTCATGTGCTGTACATTGGGACTTCTCACAAATTTTTGCTGTGAATCCTGTTTCTACACACTGATCAACCTGCATTCAATAGACTTCAATGAGTGTTCATACTGCATAGGATTTTCGGTCCGCGACATCCTGACGCGACTGACCTGACGCGAGACAACTCACCCCGAGAATCCTGACGCTAGGGACATCCTGACGCCAAAAGCTCCAAACTTTCGCGCTCTGCTTCTTTCTTTTTTTTCTTTTCTCTTTTTCGCGCTACGCCACGGCTACGCTTTTTTTCTCAAAATGATAACGTTCGGTTATTGAGACGTTAAGTATATTATTTTCCGTTAATTGCTAACTTCATAGGAATCTCTGTTTTGCATAAACAACTCAAAAGCGAGTTGTATTTTCACAAAAAGAATCTTATTAAAATCAAAAGCCAAGTTAGCAAATCTGTAAAAATGCTGGCGATAAGTTTCAAATTATGATCGAATGGCGCATTTGAAAGTAATGTATTTTGCTATTATTAAACGACCTTGTTGATATTTCATGAATAATAATACTGTATCTGTGGTTAATTTATAGAGAAAAATGCTCTAAAAGGAATTGTATGTTAAAGAAAATATTTAAAATATAATTCAAAGTCAAGCACCGCAAATCGAAATTAATTAATGCAGCGATTATGATATTATTTTTGCCTATTATTAGAGGAGTTAACGGAAATTAATATACTTCAATAACCGAACGTTACTCATTTTGAGAAAAAAAGCGTAGCCGTGGCGTAGCGCAAAAAAGAGAAAAGAAAAAAGAAGAAAAAGAAAGAAGCAGAGCGCGAAAGTTTAGAGCTTTTGGCGTCAGGATGTCCCTAGCGTCAGGATTCCCGGGGTGAGTTGTCTCGAGTCAGGTCAGTCGAGTCAGGATGTCCTGCTTCGTAAGATTTTTGTGTGGGCAGGAGCTCTCAACTCTTGTGATTAAGACAAAATCAAGGATTGGTTGATTCTACAGTAGCCAGAGCAGTGAGTAAAGCCAGGGTCCACCCTAGCAAAGCTATATACGACAATTTAATAAAAACAATTAAAAAACTTTTGCTATATTTGTCCACCCTCTAAACATTTTACTTTTGAAGAAAAGCGGAAAAAACGACGCTGCGATGATGTGTCGCTGGGGATCGTTGTGCTACTAATTTGGCGCGAGTGCTTACTGTTTTGGCAGGGATGCTACTAATTTGGCAGAGGTTCAAGCATCAGATTTGTAGGCTACCGGTCAGCAATTGAGGTCGCATTTCAGTTGGAAAGTGATGAAAGAGAAAGTTAAGTTTGCTGTTACTAGCTAGTTAAGATGTTAACTTGTCCAAAAAGGCCAAACTCCAGTCTGCCAGTAGCTTAGCAAGTTTGCTACTCCTGACTCTACAGTGCACAGTTTGACAAACCTTTCCATGGAAACCAAGGAAAAATTAGGTAGGATATAGGTATCTTGGTATTGTAGCATGCTACCAATACTAGTGGTTGTATACCGTAGCCTTTGGTACCAGTTATTATTAGTCGATACTACAGTAGAGGTCTAGCTTGAAGCCATTCCCAACAACAAACTATAGATCTATTGCCAGCAATCTGATACTTTTGGGTTAACTAGGTATACTGTGTTAATTCCTAGGTAGACTGGTACTGGCACCACACACTGATAATGGCAAAGTCACTTCAACAACAAAACATTCATAGGCTATTACCAGTACCAGATTACTGATAGATCTATTATAGTTTGTTGTTGTAGTAGAACTAATCTTTTATTGCCAAGCAAAAACAAATACATAAATCGCAAATTCAGCAAATATTCAATCGCAAATGTTGGGAATGGCGTCAAACTAGACTACTAGTACTGATTAATAATAACCGGTACTGAAGGCTATGGTATACAACCACTGGTACCGGTAACCTACTGCAATACCAGGATACCTATATCCTACCTAATTTTTCCTTGGTTTCCTTGCAAAAGTTTGTCAAACTGTGCACTGAAGAGTCAGAAGTAGCAAACTTGCCAAGCTACTGGCAGACTGGAGTTTGGCCTTTTTGGACAAGTTAACATCTTAACTAGCTAGTAACAGCAAACTTAACTTTCTCTTCCATCACTTTCCAACTAAAATACAGTACGAACTTTCCTTTCATCACTTTCCAACTAAAGTGCGACCTTAATTGCTGATGGGTAGCCTACAAATCTGATGCTTGAACCCGCGTCTCATTAATAGCATCCATGCTAAATCAGTAGCACTCGCGCCAAATTAATAGCACAACGATCCCCAACGACACACAATCACAGCATCATTTTTTCTGATTTTCTTCAAAACTAGAACGTCTAGAGGGTGGACAAATATTGCAAAAGTCTTAGAATTATTTTTGCTAAATTTTTGTATATTGCTTCGCTAGGGTGGACCCTAGCTTTAAGAATTCCAGATTTATAATTTGAAAATCTCTTATGTAATTGTAGTTTTTATCACCCAAATCCACCAGCCAACCTATTCCTATAAAGTAGATAGCCTATACTGTTTTAAGGGTCCAAGACAACTGATCGCGACAAGCTGACCGTGATAAAACTGACCACGAACCAAATGATGCCGACTGGCAGGAAGGGCGATCAAAAAATATTGTACCATCCCCAGAGCCATCTTGCCCAAATAGTCAAACCCTAACTTTGTGACAAAACTGTTGGTAAGCGGTCAGTTTGATGCGATCAGTTGACTTGGCTCGCTCTTTTAAGAGGAGCCACAGTTGGTGGCAGTGTATCTTGAACATCTCAATTGTTGTCATCAAAAGACCTAGCACAAATTTTTAGTTAGTTGACCAGAAAAAAACAATCACCATGTCCAAAATTGGAAAGACTTCGCAAAATTTATCACATATATAACCATAAACAATATTGAACATATGGTGTCTTTTGATGTTGTCTCCCTTTTCACTGTAATACCCACAGGATTGGCCGTCAAAATCGCAAAAAGCCGATTAGAAGCTTTGGACAATTTGGAAAAAATCACTTCTTGGTCTGTGGAGGATATTAGCAAAGGCCTTCAAATTTCTTTAAATGTTTCCAATTTAACCTTTCAAGGAAAGCACTACAAACAATTTTTTTTGGTACAGCAATGGGCTTGCTAGTTTCCAATGTGGTCGCCAACCTGGTCATGGAAGATGTTGAAAAAAGAGCCCTATCAACATTCCACTCTCCACCAAAAATCTGGAAACACTATGTAGATTCTAATCAACAAAAACTCGACTGAAGATTTTTTGGATCACTTATTAAAAACTTAATCAAGTTTAAAATCGAAAAAGAAGCTGACCACATGCTTCCTTTCTTAGATACATTGGTCCGACATAATGAGCATGGCAGTTTCACCACATCAGTCTATTGAAAACCAACCAACAGCAACAGATATCTGAACTTCGGATCTGACCATTGTTAGGAACACAAACAATTCGTTGTACAATCACTAATTGATCGGGCCAATGCTCTTGCCCTACCATGAAAAACCATTAAGATGAAATCAAACATGTAAAAGACACTTCAAAATCGAACTCGTACCCAAACACAACCCTCATCAAGAAACCTTTAAATCGCACAGAACAACAATTCAAAGGCTTCACCATTATACCCCCAAACCTATTACTCCAGATTGACAGAAAAAATACAGCGCTGTTCATCCAACCACAATGTGAAAACAACATTAAAACTGTGCAACATCATCGGCAAGAAACTTGCTAGTGGACCCTATTAGGCGACAACTGATAAGGAGCAATATATCAAATTCCTTGCCATGACAGTGACTTCCAATATATTGGCGAAACAAAACGTAGTTTTTTGATCCACAAAAAGAATACTTAGCAGACATTAGGCATCTGCGATGTGATAAGTCAGCACTCACTCAGCATGTTTTCGACAACGAACATTCCATGGAATTTTAGAACGATAAAATTTTAAACTTTGAACTTGATTTCACAATATGCTGATTTATCGAATCATATTTCATTAACCAAATCTCCAACACTATGAATGATAAGCAAAATGACAAATTTTCAAGTATTTATTGGGCTACTCTACTTTAAACCCCATGACGTAATATTATTGTTTTTCACGCTCTGCTAATCTGTCAGTTTTTTGCATCCAATTTGTAATAATTTTTTGAAGTGACTTGGCACACGGAACATGTGCAGTTAAATAAACAAAGATTCCAGCGACATCATTCATTTTTGAAAATTTTTATTTTGATTAATACAGTTATAGGTTTGGGTTAAAGTTTAGATTAGGCTTTGGGTTAGGGCTAGAATTAGGGTTAAGGTTAGGGTTAGGGCTTAGGGTTATTTTGTTTAGGCTTTATTTCAAAATGTCGACGTGCACGCAACGAGTGCCAAGCCTTTTCCATAATTTTTTGCGTTAACATATGATTCATTTATCACATGATTTTCTCATCTATCGTATGCTTGTTTTTAACTTCACAGTTTAGCCCTGACAAAGATAGGTACCAGTAGTACATGCCCTGAGCATAACTTATCGAAACATTGGCAAAAAGTTTTCTGCCACACCAGTTGAGCTAATAAACTTGATTTCAGTCAGCGTCTCTTTTTCTCTTCATTCACTATAGATAGGCTACCATAGTTGGTAATGATTGCTTCTAACATTGCTTAAATTATAGCTTGTTAATGTTCATTGACTGATGGTGCAAAAGCACTAGCTTAGCCTAATACGGTACGGTAACTGCTTAAATCACCTTTTTCATTTGGTAGTGTCTAGTGCACCAGTCCAGTTGCCAACTTGAAAAAGCTGCTGCATTGGCAGCACCGATCATTAACGATCTACCAGTATGGTATTGCTTTTTTCTCAATAATTCGACCTCAACATGGCACTTTGACTGAGTGTTTGCACAGCCCAGGTGGTGTAGTGGTAAGTGTGCTCGTCTGTCGAATCTTGCGTTCAGGTCGATTCAAGCTGAATGTGCTTGGCAAGTTTCGTGATTAGGTACATTTGCAATGCTTAAATTTTTTCTTTTCTATGAGAACCTTGCAGTAGAGTTAGGGCTTGGGCAGCACTACCAACTGGAGAGATAAAAGATACAGCTTGAGAGAGTAGCAAAAAGAAACGATGGTGCAGCAGCATTTTCACCTTGGAAACGGGGATGGTGCTCTAGACACTGCCTTTCATTTAGGCAAGGTGATGACTATTTTACCGAAAATTTTCAAGTGAAAGAGAATAAAACGAAAATGAGAAATATTCATTCGCGCTTTTCGTATTTTCTTTTTTAGGGGTTAAGATTAGGCCTAAGGTTTAAGTTAATATTTGGGCAAGGGTTCGATTTGGGGATAGTTTTAGAGTAGCCTAAGCATTTGAGTTTGGGTTAGATTTAAGTCAGAATTAATAAAAAACTACATACAAATTTCCGGAGAAATAAAGCCTTCCTTATTTAGGCCTATTTATTACAAATGCGAGTTTTTTTAATTGCAAGAAAACTTGGTGACTTGGTATTATTGTCGACTTTATTGACTTGATTTCAGATTTGATGACTGGTTTGTTGTCTTGTGCCCGCGGATGTATTATATATCTGCTGATTTCAGTTTTCACTTGCAATTCAATTTTCTATAAGCAAAAGTGGACAGTCCTGTCTTTCCTTCACAAGCACACCGTCTTCCCCTCCAGTACAAGCGTGGCGTCGTTCACTATCAGTATCACCACACAACACCTACCGTACTATACTTAGTCTAGGTACGATACCTACGTACTCGGCCAGGATCAGACACCAGGTACTGTACTGGTACTGGTACTGTACTCGGCCAGGATCAGACACCAGGTACTGAGGTAGCCTGAGGCCTAATCCTGGAGCTAGCTACTGAAGCCACTAGCCCACTACCAGCTTCCTTCTACAAAAATGCTGCACAGTACATAGCACCACCTTGACTTAATCATCATCAATTTGGACTCTCAACAATAATGTCAGATGTTGCAATTGCAACTTTATCTTTTGATACAATGGCAAATAGCCTACCTAGCCTACTACTTAGCTACGTTACACTTTCACAAAACCCGCCAGCCCGGCATGATTGCAACTTGCAAGCTTCCAAAAACTAAAACCACAGTGCTAAAACTTCTGAAATGAGCGGAGTCATTTCTTTACTCCAAAGCATTGCGACGAGAGTCACTAACCGATGAAATTCAATAACGCACAAGATATCATCTTGATCGCCGATTACTTTACCAACTGATTCCCAAATGCCTGAAAGTCAGCTGCAGCACATGACACAAGAATTCATCCAGTCTGCAATCTGTAGACTTTGCACTTTATCAGAGCTGGGCATCTGTTATTGAAAAGTAGCGCCGCTGCCGCTATTTGGCAAAAAAAGCAGCGACACTGCCACTTGTCGCTACTTAAAGAAAAAAAGTAGCGCCACTGCCGTTACTTGCATACAAAACAGCGGCCGCTGCCGCTACTTTAGAAAAATACCTGGCAAAAAGAACGTTGGCATTTAAATACGATACCCAATGGTAAAATTTCAACTTTATTTACAAAAGTTAACAATTCAAGTTTTTAAAGTATTGGTACAGGTTACAATCGGTATTAGCAGGCTTAAACGGTAAATAAGTAAGCAAATCACAATTCAATTCGTTGTTGGTGTTGGCATGCTTTTTTCAAAACAACAAACATTTCAAAATGCTGGTTGGTCAAACCAGCGCTTTGGAAATTACTTAGGAAGTTACCTTCGGAGGTTTGGCTAGGAAGTTAAATTCCTTGTCGTATTTTTTACACAAATAAAAGGCAATAAGAAATAGATTAAATCACAATCGACTTAAATAAGGAAAGGTTTTAGCCAGGGCCGTGCCAAGGCAGCCCCAAACCCCCCGGTCGGGGGGGGGGCCCAGCCAAAATGGGGGCCCCACTTTTTAGTGTTTTTAGTTTACTACTACTACTTTAAAAGTTGGTATTGTTGATCAGAGCTTGTATTTTTTGGAATATTTAGAACAAAATTAAAGCGTATTGTCAATTTGAAATTGCATAAGATAATGAAAATACGCTCGCTGTACCTGTATATGTCTCTGCTGCAGCGCTACAATTTAATCTATGGTGTAATAGAAACACAATCGCTTTGGCTTAGCTAGTAAATCAATTCCGATGTTCAGCTTACCAGTCGATTGCACAACAGCCAGTCCAGAGTCAGTCTAGTTATGGTTACAGTCAGATTGCCTTCAGATGTCAGCTGTAGCGTAGCCAGGGGGGGGCTATATCCCATTTATTGGCCTGTCAACCAAAATGCAGAATAAAGGAAATGCCACGCTTTTAGCTCTTCTGAGACTGTTTTTTTGCGCTGGAATGGACTAAAAAGTGATCTAAAGCATCTTTTAAAACATATATTCAGGGGGGGGTAATTTGTTTGAAATTAAAGTCACATATCAATAAAAACTTCTAAAAATGCCCAAAAATAAACAATCAAATTTCATTGCTATTAAAAATATAAACGCCAAACATAGGCTTTACCAACAAATAAATTATAAACTCAAGAATAAGTAGGGGGGTGGGCTATTCAGTGTTAGTCAATTACCAATCATTTCTTTCAAATATCTTTCCAATAGCCCCCTCCTCCCAATTATTTTTCTTTATAAATTATAGACAAAATAGATTACTCCATGTAAGTTTTATTGAATAATAGGATTTTATGATTTACCAGCATGTAAACAAAAGAACTGCAATGCTATCATTATCACCTTCCACATAGCCCATTAATGCAACCAGTTAAATCATGTTGCGCTGCCAATTTCTATGCCACGTTTTAAAACCATTATTTTTTATTAAAATAGCGCTAAAATTAAGTTATTTTTGCAAAAAAATACAAAATTTTCGAGCGCTGGGGGCTCCGTCCCCAGACCCCCCTGCCTCAGGGGACCGGGAGCTTTGCCCCCAGACCCCCAGCCTCCGGCGGCTGGGGACGAAGCCTCCAGACCCCCAGAATAGCTCTCCTCATTGCGAATTTTTGGCTACGCGCCTGGATCTCAGCAAACAAGTTAAAATTTATTTTATATTTAAATCCCTAGTTCCTAGAGTTCAGTACAGATCTTTTCAGGATCATTGATGTCATTACAGCAGCTTACAAGAATCGCATCTTTAACACATAATTACAGCTCCAGTTCCCAAATTATTTTTTCACGCAACATTACAACAATACAGTACTAATGGTCTTTGGAATGCAATAAAACTCACTTTAAAACGATGATTCTATTGATTTTTGTAGTTAACACGGAGTGGCAGTTAATAACCTGACTTGTATGCTGCAGCTGTACTGGTTTATTTTATATTTTGGATATCATTAATGTAAATTTAACTGTAAATTTTCGTGTTATTCTACAATCCTGGTTTTAGAAAAGTAGTGCGTCTTAGCTATGCCAAAGTTAAGTGACTATTTAAGCCGATTGAAAAAATGTGCAAATTTAACCGTTTCGGAGGGGCCCCTTTTTGAGTTTTCGGGGGGGGGGGCCGAACCACCTAGGCACGGCCCTGGTTTTAACATTAAAGCACAATGGCATACAGTATGCAGTTTCTGTGCACTTCTGTCTCGGCTCTTACAGCTCTGAAGTAGTCAATGTTTTTATCACACGCTCGGCCCTCAACCACTAAAATACTTCCCCGTGTAGGGATACGACAGGAAAATTTATCGATCGACCGAGTTACAAAATATATCTGGGAATTTTGGAGAAATGGTAGGTGACTCACGTCCCTGCGATGATTTCATCCAACTTTGATAGAAAAGATTGAGCGGTTAAACTGGTATTTATAAACTCAGAGGAGATACGTATGCAGTGATGACATATTCTTAGTGGTGAGCAGCAGTACTTAAATTGTAGGGGGAACGCTGGGGGACGCGTCCCCCAATCGAGAGTTAGCGGCATCCCATCGAGATGTAGCGTTCCCCCATCGAGATTTAGGCGTCTACCCGTCGAGATTTGGGTGCTGGATGCTCAGACGAAAAACAGTCAGTCAGCACGAATAAATCCCAAATTTCGGCCAAATATGGTCCCCAATTGCGGCGAAGACCTTTTTTTTTGTCTTCACCTAATTTCGAGGAAAAAACAGTTGAATTACCGGCGAAGACCTTTTTTTTTTATTTGGTCTTCACTCAATTTGAACAACGGAATTACATCAATTTCACTGAAGTAGTTTCGCAGGCCAAATGCGTTTGGTCAGGGCTGCAAAAGCGTCACCCCATGCAAAATTCTACAATTTAAGTACTAGTGAGCAGTAACGAATTACTAAAGTATCGAATTACTTTTTTGGTAATTTTTATGGTGATGACACTACTTTTCAAAAAAACTAATTTTTGTGGTAATTTTAGTACTTTTTTAGAGGTGTCAAAATTACTAATTACAAATTACTTTTTAAATATTACTCACAGACAAGGTGCAGATCACAAAAAAGAGTTTGCAGTAGAAACAACGCGCTATGTATCATAGTTCGCAACGTGTTTGTGATGACGTCGCCGTTCTGGCACTATCGAGGTGTAACACTGGATTGGCTGCTTATGTTGGATTTCCAACCTATCAAAACAGTTTGTGTATGAGAATGACGCATGGTCGTGCAATTGGCCGCCAGTGCATGGTATGGAATGGAATGGAAAGTGGAATGGAATAGAAATTTCGGTATGGAATATGGAAGATGCCAGAATGGAATGGAATGGAAGATTTCAAAAATGGAATGGAAGACAATCTTCCATACTTCCATACCAATTCCATACTAGATTTCGCTCATGGCATTTACAGAAAAATACATACGGATAGCGATAACTAAAAATATTGGGAAATGGTATAGCAGCTGTCGACAAATTAATAGGGTACTTCGGTCATAAACATTGCGCAAACAGTGCAGGCATTGCATCATCAGCTCATACAATATGTTCATTGCAATTTGCAGCTGCATTGATGCTGATTGGCTTTATTTTTGTTTTGAGAAGGACTATTTGTCTAGTGCCGTTGTAGAGCAAACGAAGTGAAGGGGCATGAAAATAGACTGAACTTTTGCACATTAAAACTAATCTTGTACCTCTGCAAATTATACGCAACTTAAAATTCTGTAATCATTTCTACAAAAGAGACTTGTCAGTCCAGTAGCGTTTCTTAGTTCCTTTCGTTTCCGGCCCATAGTCACTTGAAAAGTTTATCTGCAGAGGTGACTGCGAGATATATAACTTTGAGTGTGCTCTAAAAAAACAAAAACAGCTGGTCTTTTAAAAAACGAAATAAACGATTTTGTTGGTCTACATTTCTTCTCTATACGACGCACCCATAAACAGGCGTGCAACTACGATTTTGCTAAAGAAAGGGCTTGGATATTAAAGTTTTTTTGTTTGAAAAATGCCTGGATTGGGTGGCAAGCTGAGCGAAATGCTGCTACTCAATCATCTCGTATAAGCAGAGGTCTGGGGGTGAAGCTTTTGTCGCTGGGCGATTTTTTTATTTTTCAAGAAAAAATAACTATTTCAATGTCATTTGGATCTCTTTTCGCACGTTTTTAGAAGATAGTGGAAAAGTTAAATTGCTTCGCCCATTCAGCCCTTACTTTACCACAAGTCAATTCAAAAACACGTTCAAACACTTTTCTTTTAGGGTTAAATTTTTTAAGTGACTTGGCTGAGGGGAACTAAAGCCACCTTTGCCCTCGTAGTTCCGCCACTAAATCCGTAAACGTTTAGCGGCCCATTGTGCATCCCGACTCATAGTTTGAGAAACACTGGCTTCGGGCTTAGAATATTTGGAAATAAATGCGATGCAAACGTTCATGGTTTTGAAATTGATATGACTAGCGTAATTGGTGCGTACTTGATGACCTATTAGTTATTAGGTTCAAAGGTATAAACTTTGGATGTCAAATTTGGTGTTTGAAACTTGAACCACTAAAGTTTCGGTATTTAAAAACTTTATTAAAGGCGGTGAATCATCCAACCAATTCCGGTGGTTTACAACAGCTAAAATTGAATTATATGTTTTCATATTTTTTGTTTTGATTTTGGGGCTGCGGTTGCAAAGATATTCAACAAATGCAAAAAGATATCCCCCGACAAAAAGTTTTTGGAAACTCTGAGTTTTGATCTTCCCGCCAAAATCACAGTTCTCTAAACTATTAGGCCTACTGTGGTTTTAGCGGAAAGAACAAAACTCAGAGTTTCCAAAAACTTTTTGTCAGGGGACATCTTTTTGTATTTGTTGAATATCTTTGCAACCGCAGCCCCAAAATCAGAACAAAAAATATGAAAAATTATAGTTCAATTTTAGCTATTGTAAACCACCGGAATTGGCTGGATGATTCACCGCCTTCAAACTGCTAATGTAGGTAACTTTTATCAAGCACGTAGGATTGAATGTTATTATTACTTTTTTGCAACATGTTCCAAAAAACGTAATTTTAGTAAACCAAGATGGAGGGTAAGGCCTCCCTGGCCCCCCGTAGCAACGGCACTGAATTTGCCAAGTGACAAAACTTTTTCCACCGAAACAAAAATTTGCATTTGGTTTTCTATATCCTTGAATGAGCTTAATTCTTATGTTGGTGTTTTTCTTTGGGTTAAAACTTTTTTTCGGTATTTTTGTGAAATGTTTTTGGCAGTTTGGCTGCGCCAAAATTTCATAGTTTATGTGATTATAAACTTGCAATCATTTAACCCAGTGCATAGTTGCATACCCATCAACCTATTGTTTGGTTTGTTGATTGCGTGGTTAATATTTTTATGCTGAGTGAATTTTTACAGTACCTCATTGCGATAGTCCTCCAAATATGGGATAAGATGCATCGTACCACGCTGTTTACCTTGGCAAGCGACTACTTGCTAAGGTACGCTTAACGTTCAAAAGTACAATACAAATTATGCGTCAGAGGTGGAGTCGAGGACACAAGGCTCGAGGCCAAGGCCAAGGACACAAAAAAAATCCGAGGCCAAGGACAGCCTTTCCGAGGACAGACACTCTCGAGGCCAAGGACAGGAATGCTCGAGGCCAAGGCCAAGGACCAAGGACACAAGCGCAAGTGCTCTCCAAAAAAAAAAAGGTCTTCACAAAAATTTTCTAGGCGATCTCCAAAAAAAAAAAAAGGTCTTCACAAAAATTTTTCAAGCGATCTCCACAAAAAAACGTTTCCAAAAAATTTTTCAAGCGCTTCACAAAATTTTAACAATTCAAAAAATACTGCTGTCCTCGAGCCGAGGACAGGCCAAATTTCGAGGACTTGAGGCCTCGAGGCCAAGGCCAAGGACTTCAAAATGTGTCCTCGAGGCCAAGGACGTCCTCGAGGACTCCACCTCTGTTATGCGTAGCTTCCGGTCTAAACTTACCTTGGTATGGAAGTATGGAATCGAATATGGAAGAAAATTTTAGTATGGAATGGAATATGGAATGGAAGATTTTTAGTATGGAATGGAAATGGAACGGAAGAAAATTGCCAGTATGGAATATGGAAAAATCGTCTTCCATTCCATTTCATACCATGCCCTGTTGGCCGTATATCTTTTTGCGCGTCAAATAAGACCATGAATAAAATGATAGATTAGTTTAAATAAAACCAGCACAAGCGCGATTGCATTAGAAAAATCACGGTCAAATTTTATTGTTCCGCAGTTATATTTTGTTGTCAGTTTGCTTAAAAGGGCATTCAACCCGAATTATGAAAAACTGAGAAAGAATCTTTCAAAATATGTTTAGCAACATGACCCCATTGCGATTCTTGCAACTCATCAGGTTAAGAAAGTTTAAGAGAAAAAATTTCATGTTTTCTCTTTAGAATCCAAATTTCGGCCATCTTGTTTCAAGTTGATTGCGCAATAAATCAGTTTGTAACTTCTATTTCAAGTCTTGCTAAGTACCGGGCGTTTTGGAACTAGGTGAGTGCTAAGGTACAGGTAAATAAATTAGTGAAACAACTGCTGTTTGAATTCAGAGAGGTTAGATGCTTTCCTAGTGTGCTTTGTCAGCCAAGTGCTAGCAAAGTATTCGGAATCAAGATAAGGTTTTGGTGCTTTAGGCGTATAGTAGCCTATAGTCTTTTGTGACTATTGCTTACTATAGATAACCTATCCAAAGAAATGATTGCATGTTGAAGGCTAAAGCATCGTAGCTGACTAGATCTTCACTAAGATTCCAGTTTTTAGTAAGCCAGTAAGTTTTATGCGATTGTTGCGCAATTGATTTAGGCCTAAAGGTCAAAAGGCCAGATAATTTTTCACATAAATACGCAATTGCAAGCTTCAATGCAAACCATTTTAGTCAGCAATTTTCGTTTAGGTTTGCTACGGTTATCAGCAGCTACCTGCGAAGTTTCTTCCTCGACAGCTGCTAATCTAGTCAGTCATTGGGGACGATTTTGACCCCCGTCCGTTCAGTTTGGTAATGTTCGGAAAGCGTTTCTCCTTACTATGAGGGGAAAAATAATTGCGAATATCTTACGATTTCTTAGCCGAAGAGAATCAAAAATTGGTGCGAAAAAATTCTAAAAATTGCCAAAGTTGTTTCACCATGGTTTTACAGTAAAATTTTTCAAACAAAAACGTCCTGAATGCTCTTTTAAGTGCAATATACTGTAAATAAGCAGTAGCCTACACTGGTTTTATTAACAAAATTTTTTTTTTGTTTAGTACTGACAGATTAGGTGCTGTTAAACGTACAGCAGTGCAGATAAAAAAAAAAGTCAATCATGTTAGTAACTAGTATCGATCTGACGATCCCAATAATTGAGACATTCTAGAGCAGGCCTGCACAACATACGGCCCAGCGAAGCCTTTTATTACGGTCTTCGAAATGATTTCATGTGATCTCAAGCTATAGACATAGCCAGGATTTTTGATTAAGGGGGGGAGGCAAACCATAAATCACATGCAATGACGTTATCACAAATTTTTGAAAGAGGAACTTTTTGTGGGAAATGATATCGTAGAGTGGAAGACTAGAAGCCGCGGCCTGTGTGTTGGCACGTAGGTAACCGTGTAACTCACTCACAGCCGCCCAAGGCTATGGGGGTCTGGGAGCAAAGCCCCCAGCAGCAGGGCGTTTTTTTTGTGATTTCTTGGAAAAAATTGCTGTTTTAATGCCATTGGATTATATTCGCATTTGTTTATAGACATTTGAAAAAACTAGATTTTTAACATTTGAAAACCAATTGAAAAGATTGAATTGTTCAGTCCTCCATATATTTACAATTTAAGTTCAAAATACGTTTAACATCTTTCATTTAAGGGTTTAAGTTTGTAAGTAATTTGGCCCAGGTGGGGGAAAGCAAGGTGCACTGCCTCGTGCAATATCGTAATTTTGACTAACATCTTTAATTTATCTATTTCGTCAACAGGTACTTTTATTTCCTATTTCAAAAAAGCTAAAGTCATACCCATCTTCAAAAAAGGAAATCTCAAACTTTATAGTTGAAAATTATTGTCCAATAAGCATACTTCCTGTATTTTCAAAAATCTTAGAAAAAATTGTTCACAAGCGTTTATATTTATTTTGCAACAGAATGAATAACCTCTAAAATTGCCAATTCGGTTTTAGAAAGTCACATGCCACAAGCCCTGCATGTACTCTACTAACAAGCAAAATAACATCTTTTAATTCGAAGCAAAAAACGCTGGGAGTCTTTCTTGACAAGTCAAAGGCCATTGACACCATTGATCATTCTATTCTTATCGCAAAACTCTATCATTATGGAGTCAAAGGCATACCCCTAGAATGGTTTAAAAGTTATCTTAACAACAGAAAACAACAAGTACAGATAAATGATATATTTTCAACTAATGTTCACACAATAACAAAAGGTGTTCCCCAGGGATCAATTCTTGGCCCCTTATTATTTTCATTGTACGCTAACGATTTTCTTAAGTGTTTAATTCATTCTTCTGCAAAAATGTTTGCCGATGACACAAGTGTATTTATATCAAACTCCAACCTAACTACAATGTATCAACGCGCAAACGAAGACCTAAACAGCAGAGGTGGAGTCCTCGATGACGTCCTTGGCCTCGAGGACACATTTTGAAGTCCTTGGCCTCGAAGATCAAATCCTTGGCCTTAGCCTCGAGGCCTCAAATCCTTGAAAATTGGCCTGTCCTCGGCTCGAGGATAGCACTATTATTTGAATTGTTAAAATTTTGTGGAGCGCCTGAAAAATTTTTTGAAAAACGTTTTTTTGTGGAGACCGCCTGAAAAATTTTTGTGAAGACCCTTTTTTTTCGGAGAGCACCTTGTGTCCTTGGTCCTTGGCCTCGAGCATTCCTGTCCTTGGCCTCGAGAGTGTCTGTCCTCGGAAAGGCTGTCCTTGGCCTCGGGTTTTTTTAGTGTCCTTAGCCTTGGCCTCGAGCCTTGTGTACTCGACTCCACCTCAGCTAAATAGCATTTACAATATTGGCTTGGTGCAAACAAAGTGTCTATAAACTTGACAAAAACTAAATACGTTATGTTCCGAACGCTACATTCAAAACCTCCACCCTCTAACTTGTCATTAAGCGTCCATGGGAAAAAAGTAGAAAGAGTTTCTGAAATTAACTTCTTAGGTATAACCTATAATGAAAATCTTTCCTGGAAAAAATTTATGCTAAAAATTTTGGGTAAAACTCGATCTAGTTATGGAGCCATAAGAAAATTTCGATCTTATTTAACTAATAAACATTTACACATTCTATATAATTGGAACGACCGACGCTCGCGTCGCGTGTTCCTTTGTTTTTACTCGGCCATTTTCCAACTAACGAGTGCGAAATTTCAGACTTTTGCTTATAACTCGAGAACGGTTGGGTCTAGCTACATGAAATTTGGACAGTAGTTTGAGATTAATGAGTTGTATGTTTGTACGCAATTTCGAGGCAATAGGTCACGGAACTTTGGTTTTAGAACCCGAAAACCGCCCCGCAAGTTTGGCGTAAAAAGCGGTCTCAGTCAAAAACGGCTTAAGTATGGCAAAAAATATTTCATATGGTTGTATGTCTTAAGATACCCTTTCATCCCAACCAACCCACTTTTGGCCGCGATGAGGTTTATTTCTTTTTTTTCCTTTTTTTCTTCCTAATTTTTGTACGCTCTTCTTCTCCTAAACCACAAAACATCGAAACCTAAGTTTTGTGTAAAGTTGTTGAGCTGCAAATGCAATTTTTTCTCCCGAAATTTTTTGGGGCAACTCCACCAGGAGCCCCCCAAAAAATCCATTTTTTGAACAGCTTAAGCTAGAGTGCTAGTTTTTTTTGCTATCAGTATATATTTAACAGACAAATATTTTCACATAGTTTGGGGGTGCCACCCCCCAGGGGACCCCCCCAAAATCAATGTTTTGAACGACTCAACTTAGAGTGCCAGTGTTTTATGATATCAGCAGATATTTAACAGACAAATATTTTGACATAGTTTGGGGGTGCCACCACCCCGGGGACTCCCCCAAAATCAATTTTTTGAATGGCTCAACTTAGAGTGCCAGTCTGTTTTGATATCAGCAGATATTTAACTGACAATTATTTTGACTCTACTTTTCTGGAGGTTCCATAATCAGATATTTTTGAATAATTGCTGATTGATTTTACGGTAGGCAAAAAGCACTTTTGAGCGTCACAGCATTAGCTTTGCGTGGGTCGTTCACTGGGTTTGCTGGCAAACTCCCATCTAGTTCCGTGATATATAGCCACATTAACTATTGTTTCACCACTTGGTTTCATGGTAACAAAGTCATTGCAAACAAAATTCAGAAGTCTGTAACAAATTCATTAACATGTTTGATCATCAAAATAGTGGAATCAAAACTGGAAGATGGTCAATGCGGTTTTCGTCCGGGTCGCAGCACCACGGACCAAATCTTCACTCTGAAGCAAATCTTCGAGAAATCTTGGGAGTATGGCAAAGATCTCTTTGCATGCTTTGTCGATCTTGAAAAAGCATATGACCGAGTTCCTCGGGATAAACTTTGGAAGGTTTTGCAGGAGTATGGCGTTGATGGTCAATTGTTACGCGCTATTAAGTCATTCTACTGCAGACCGGAGGTTTGTGTTCGGGTAAATGGCAAGCAATCAAAGCCGTTCCATGTGGGCGTTGGACTCCGGCAAGGGTGCGTTTTGTCACCTCTCCTTTTCATTGTTTACATGAATTGGATCGACAAATACAGCCAAGCTGATGAGTGTGCCACGATTGGAAATTGCAAAATTAGTCGTCCGCTATTCGCAGATGATTTGGTTCTGCTTTCTTCCACAGAATCTGGCCTCCAGCGTGCATTAAATAGCTTTTGCAGATGCATGCAACACCGCCGGAATGAAAATAAGCACGGCCAAAACTGAGGTACTTCATCTTTCAAGAAACCCTGATCAGTGCGTATTACAAGTGAATGGAGCGACACTGAAGCAGGTAGAGAAGTTCAAGTATCTTGGGGTTGCATTTACGAGTGACGGAAGGCAAGACGAAGAACTCGATACCCGAATAGGCAAGGCTAGTGCAGTAATGCGAGCTTTGCACTACTCGGTTGTCACGAAACGAGAATTGTCGAAAAAGGCAAAACTCTCAATTTTCAAAGCAGGTTTTGTCCCCATTCTCACTTATGGTCATGAATCTTGGGTAATGACCGAAAGAATGCGATCACAAGTGCAAGCGTCCGAAATAAGGTTTTTACGAAGAATCGAAGGAGTTACACTGTTTAACAAGGTGCGTAGCTCTGAAATTCGAAAATCTCTTAACATCGAGCCCTTACTTCTCCGAATTGAAAGATCTCAGCTTAGATGGTTTGACCATGTAAGCAGAATGCCTCGGGAAAGACTCCCCAAACAAGCTTTACATGCCAAAGCAAGTGGGAGAAGACCAGTCGGACGACCTAGAACTAGATGGACCGATTACATTGAGGATCTTGGATGGAATCGCTTGGGACTTCGCCCAAGCAAAATGATGGAGGTGATGGAAGACCGTTAGGTGTGGCGGCTCAATCTTGAGCTACTGCCCCCGCAATCCTCACGGAAAAGCGGGCAATGAAGAAAGAAGAAGAAGATCATCACATCCCCTCCAAAAAAACAACGAAAACACATGAAGCCTAAGCAACCTCTAATAACACTAAATTTCTTGCTTTAGATCAGTGTTTGATAAAAATAGTGCTTTATTTATGTATAATTACCACAAAAATTCTCTACCAAAGGTATTTCGTAACTTTTTCTTTACTGCTAAGAGCAAAAATGTGGTAACAAGAATCAATTCAAAAATTATTTCCGTCTCTTGCACCTTCACAGTAAGCAAACAATCCGTAAAATTTTGGAGCCCTAGGGTATGGAATCAGTTACCAACGAATGCCAAAAATAGTAAAAACGTTCAATCTTTCCTTCAAAACATTCAACCATACTTAGTTCAAAATAAAATAAAACAATAAAAACGTTTATAATCCTACTCGTATTGGTGTAACATAACAAGTTGCTTCATGCATAGATCTTACTGCTTCATGTTAAGCAATTGTGTACATAATGTATATATTGTCTTTTAAATTGTATAAATTGATGTTAATTGTTAAATACTCGAGCTAGTACCGTAAGTTTTTGTCATTTTCCAGAAACCGTGATTATTTATGACCAAAAATTTCATGACAATTTTAAATACTTAAATTGCGTATTTTGAATTGAAAATGGTACTGTAAGCCTACCGGTCAGCGTTTTTTTTGACAATTTTTTCGTTTTGTCACATTGATTTTACTTGTTGCAAGGTGGTGCATGCATGTAGTCGTGTTACTTAAGTAGTTTTGGTGTATCGTTTGCATTTTAATGTTTTCGCATCTCATGCTATAACGCTCAATGTGTTTTTTGCGCCTTCCTTACGTCTTCGACGTGAAATAAATAAAATATTTTAGCAGTAAACAATAATCCTCTCAAAGATTTTGCTTAGAGATTTTCGTTTTGTCACAAAAATAGCCAGTAGGAGTAAATGTGTGACCATGGGGCCCAGGCCCCGTCAATTCGAATTCAATATGTTGTTCAATGAGCATTTTCCTTATCTAATTTTTTTTTCAAAAGTATTTTGTAGCGTAAAAACGTGCGAGGTGGATTGTTATTTAAAGATGTTACAATAAATGTTACGCCTTCTAACCATGTTATTGCCAGGGCTGGATTTACATTCAGCGGGGCCTTTGGCACTTTCGAGATTTTCGCCACATCTTCAAGTGAAGACCAGAAAAACTCTCACTATCTGAGCGTGAGGCCCATAGCACAGTGCCAACAAGTAAATCTGATCTTAGTTATTGCATTACGTTCGTAAAAATGTTTGATGAGGGCATCTTTTAGGACAAGAACCCTCAATTTCTTCCGGGTTATACATTTAAATTAGTTGGCAAAGTTTGAATTGAGGGGGGCTCAGGGCCCTTGGTCGTCAACATCATTGTTAATTACTGTTTTACGCCAAAAATGCAAAAAAAAAAACAGAAACTGAAGAAACAATAGGCTTTTTTGTCACATTTTTGTCATAGGTTACATTTCAATTGGTTGGAGGGGGAGCCGGGCTCTCTGAACCCCCTCCTGGCTACGCCTATGTCTCAAGCATAATCTTTTCTAAGCAATTCAAATTTGCCGTATTGTGATGTGATAGCTGATGCAAAAGTGTGTGTGTGCTTAAAACTGGAATCTACGCCCGGTGCTTTTTTTGAACAGCATTTTTATTATCAGTTTATTTATCAGCAAGCAATTTAGTTGTGTTACTTGTGTAGCACACCGCAATGACTGAATACAAGAAAAAAAACATTAAAAGAGAGGGTAGAATGTTTAATTCAAATGGATAAGCAAAAAATACTGGTTGCATTTGTAAACTCAAAAATACTGTGTTTAGTTTGCCGAAACGTGGTTTCAGTTTCAAAAGAATTTAATCTTCGACGCCATTTTGAAACCCAACATCCGAATCTTACTGAATTAGATACTAATAAAAAAACTTAAAGCATAAAGTTTAGGTACCAATCTTCGCTACGAGCAAAACCATTTTAAACCTTCGAGCAATGAAGGTGCTGCTACTGCTACCAAATTTACTCTAGCTACTGCTACCAAAATACAACAATTAAATGTTTTAGCATGCAGGTAAGGAGTCAACGGTTGTTTTTTAGTTTTTCACGATCACAAGACGTTTCGCCGTAACGGTGGTAGCTACAAAAGCGAAAGCACACGGCCCGCAACAAGTACGTCTGTGTTGTTGTGGCTTACGAGACGCCGTTTGGAAAGATACTATTTATTTTGTAACAACGCTTTTTTGAGCTTATTTACAATGAAATTCGTCCGATATAAATATATACGACAAAATACACTCTTAAGTTGGAACAAAAAAGCCTACAAAATATATTTTACATTTCCAAAGTATAACGGAAGTTTCCGATATACATACGACAAAACACACTCTACTGTAAGTTGGAACGAAAAAAGCCTACTAAATATATTGTATATTTCCGATATATATTGGAAGTTGCCGATATATATGTCAAAATACACTGTAAGTTGTAGCAAAAAACGCTTACATAATAAGTCGGAAATTTCCGAAAGATAAATATTGCTTTGATTAAAATGTTCATACAGTAACTTCGAATTTTAATCAAAGCATTTTTTCAGTTCTGTACCACCAATCAACTTTTCAGATAGATGAACATGTAGAAAACGATTAGAATCTTATAATTATGTCTTTCTGACATCTTTTTCATAAACTTTTAATAATAGTGTTAGTTACCAAAAGTCACCGTAATACTGGTAATCACTGTTAAAATAAGAAGTAAAAAAAAATTACGATGAGACGATCACCAAAAGCGAGATATTATTATTACGATTGACACAAAAAAATGTAGTTTGTGTCTATAATCCGACTAGGTCTAGACTCGAAATCAACACCAACTGCTGAGAGTTGTTATGCTGCAATTGCTGTTGAAGAAAATACTTCCGATTCTGAGTCAACCAATATTGTTAAATTTTGATTGCTCGATTTCGCGTCATAACGTTGGTATTGAAGGCCTTGTTTCAGCGCACAAAAAGCCACAACAGCAGAAGAGTTAAATTATAATCTTTGACGGCGGAAACAAATAATCCGAAGTTCAAAACATGCTTATAATTTTCAAACAATTCTGTACTCACTCAGAATAAATAATTAAAATAATATTCAAAACCGCTGAACCGTATCGAAGATGCAACATATTTAAAGCCATCATCCGATCATTGCAAATGCGTATCATAATGGTGCTTGAATCATAGACGAGATCCAACATTTTCGCTCATACAGCCTCATTAGAAAAGTTGACGCAGACCACTGTCAGTTTGGTTGAATGTTTCATTCAAAGTAATTTGTAACGACAAATTACTTATTACTTTTTCTGAGAAGTAACGACTACGGTAATTTCATAACTTTTTCAAAGTAATTTTTTGGGAAGTAATTTCATTACTTTTGTGCAGTAATTTGCCAATTACTTCATATTCTATGGCGCGAGAAGCATTCTGTATGCCGCTACATAGACACATTTTAAGTAAATGAAGCACAATGCCGACTCACGTTACACGTATTTTTTAGACGAGTATAAGTGCATAACTTAACTAGATGGGAGTTTGCCAGCAAACCCAGTGAACGACCGACGCATAGCTAATGCTGTGACGCTCAAAAGTACTTTTTGTCTACCGTAAAATCAGCAATTATTCAAAAATATCTGATTATGAAACCTCCAGAAAAGTAGAGTCAAAATATTGGTCAGTTAAATATCTCCTGATATCATAAAACACTGGCACCCTAGCTTGAGCCGTTTAAAAATTGATTTTTGGGGGTCCCAGGGGGAGTGGCATCCCCAAACTATGTCAAAATATTTGTTTGTTAAATATCTGCTGATATCAAAACAGACTGGCACCCAAGTTGAGCCATTCAAAACATTGACTTTTGGGGGGTCCGCGGGGGGGTGGCACCCCCAAACTATGTCAAAATAGTTGTCTGTTAAATATCTACTGATATCAAAAAAAAATAGAACTCTACCTTGAGCCGTTCAAAAAATTGATTTTGGGGGGGTTTATTTGGGGGGATCCCCGGGGGGGTGGCACCCCCAAACTATGTCAAAATATTTGTCTGTTAAATATCTCCTGATATCATAAAACACTGGCACTCTAAGTTAAGCCGTTCAAAAGCTTGATTTTTGGGGGGTCCATTTGGGGGGGTCCCCGGAGGTGTGGCATCCCCAAACTATGTCAAAATATTTGTCTGTTAAATATCTACTGATATCAAAAAAAAATGGCACCCTAGGTTAAATGGTTAAAAAACTTGCTTTTGGGGGGTCCATTTGGGGGGTCCCCGGGAGGGGTGGTACCCCCAAATTATGTCAAAATATTTGTCTCTTAAATATCTACTGATATCAAAAAAAAATGGCACCCTAGGTTAAATGGTTAAAAAACTTGCTTTTGGGGGGTCCATTTGGGGGGTCCCCGAAGGGGTGGTACCCCCAAATTATGTCAAAATATTTGTCTCTCAAATATCTACTGACAACAAAAAAACTGGCACCCTAGGTTGAGCCGTTCAAAAATTTGATTTTTTGGGGGGGTTCCCGGGGGGGTGGTACCCCCAAACCATGTCAAAATATTTCTCTCTTAAATATCTACTGATATCAAAAAAAAATGGCACCCTAGGTTAAATGGTTAAAAAATTTGTTTTTGGGGGGTCCATTTGGGGGGGTCCCCGGGGGGGTGGTACCCCCAAATTATGTCAAAATATTTGTCTCTCAAATATCTACTGATATCAAAAAAAACTGGCACCCTAGCTTGAGCCGTTCAAAAATTTGATTTTTTGGGGCCCCATTTTGGGGGGGTTCCCGGGGGGGTGGTACCCCCAAACCATGTCTAAATATTTCTCTCTTAAATATCTACTGATATCAAAAAAAAATGGCACCCTAGGTTATATGGTTAAAAAAATTTGTTTTTGGGGGGTCCATTTGGGGGGGTCCCCGGGGGGGTGGTACCCCCAAATTATGTCAAAATATTTGTCTCTCAAATATCTACTGATATCAAAAAAAACTGGCACCCTAGCTTGAGCCGTTCAAAAAATTGATTTTTTGGGGCCCCATTTTGGGGGGGTTCCCGGGGGAGTTGCCTCAAAAAAATTTCAGGAGACACAATTGCGTATGTACCTCAACAACTTCACACAAAAATTAGATTTCGATGTTTTGTGGTTTAGGAGAACTCGAGCGTACAAGATTTAGGAAAAAAAAGGAAAAAAATAAGAAAAAAACCTCATTGCGGCCGAAAGTGGGTTGGTAGGGATGAAAGGATATCTTAAGACATATAACCATGAGAAATATTTTTTGCCGTACTTAAGCCGTTTTTGACTTAGACCGCTTTTTACGCCAAACTTTCGGGGCGGTTTTCGGGTTATAAACCCGAAGTCACGTGACCGATTGCCTCGAAATTTGGTACAAACATAAAACTCATTAATCTCAAACTGCTGTCAAAATTTCATGTAGTTAGACCAAACGGTTCTCGAGTTATAAGCAGAAGTTTGAAATCTCGCACTCGTTGGTTTGAAAATGGCCGAGTAAAAACAAAGGAACACGCGACGCGAGCGTCGGTCGTTCCAATTACCTTTCAAGCTTATTTATTACCAGGTTCCATAAATGGGCAAGTTAATGCAAAATGCTAGCTTTGTTAACCACTATAGTCCGTTAACAAACTTCACGCCTCGTTAACGTAACCCGTTACTTTCAGTTATAAATAACGGAAGTTAATTAAGTCCGTTAATTCGTTAAAATTTTGGGTGTAATTTACATGTGTTTTTATCAGGGTGTCGAACCGAACCTGAACCAGAACCGTAAACCCGAATCAACCGTTTCATTTTGGTGAACCCGAACCGAACCTGAACCACCAAAATTTTACTTCAGTGAACCTGAACCAAACCTGAACCCTCAAAATTGAGCTCAAGTGAACCCAAACCGAACCTGAACCCCTAACAAAAGTAAGAATATATTTTTCCACATTGGGATGTCGCTGGCGCTGGTACACGCACAATAAGAGCAGTGGTGATCATCAACAGGATCAGCAATTTCTCTATTTTTTTCTGGGCGAAACGAGTAACGACAGTTAAATTTTAAGTCAATGAACCCGAACCGAACCTGAACCAGTAATATTTTACTTGAGTGAACCTGAACCAAACCTGAACCTCGAAAATGGTGCTCAAGTGAACCCGAACCAAACCTGAACCGCTAAAATATTTTGAGCAGGAGCTAAACCTGAACCCGAACCGTTATTAGAAACGGTTCGATACCCTGGTTTTTATTCACTCGCTTCTACAACACGTATTGATGCTGTTGAGCTGATTGTACGGAAATATTTATTGCTATGGTCAGGGGTGCCGAAACCCGGGGGAGTATATCCCCGCAATAATTTGACTGTATCCCCCCAATAATTTGAGTATGGTCTACATCTGCATCCCCCCCAATAATTTGACTCTGGCGTGCATCTAAGGGCAGGTCTCCACTTGAATTCGGGGAAAACAAGTGTTCCATTTTTGGTGAAGACCTTTTTTTTTGCTCTTCACTTAATTTGCTCACCTGAAAAAAATTGTGGTCGAGGTTCATCCCCCCAATGTTGAAAGTAGGCCAAAATTGCAAATTATCCCCCAATGCTCAACAAAGATTTGCACCCCTGGCTATGGTGGTCTTTTTATGTTTTGGAAGTTACATTTCACAGTCTAATCTCATTAGATTAGTCTAATCTAATTTCATGATAAAAATAAGTTCAAATGCACTAACGAAGCTGCGATCGGAAAATCTTTGGAAATCGCGAACAGCGATAATTAATAGACCTGGTTTAATAATACATAATAGACCAGTACAAACTGGTTTGTACCGCTACGATGAATGAATGGTGCAAAATATTAACGATAAAAACCTTAACGGAAGTTCACAGAACTTAACGAAAGTTAATTTAGTCCGCTAACATGAAAAAATCTGGGCAAAATTACTTACAAAATTTAACCCCAAAATGCAAGATTTTAAACGTGCTTTGGACTTCCATTGTAAGTAAAAGGAGGATGAAACGATGCAATTGGTTTTCAAATGTTAAAAATCTAGTTCTTTCAAATGGCTCTAAACACGTGTGGATTAATTGTAATCCAATGGGATTAAGAGCTAGTTTTCCAAAAAAAAATTACAAGAAATCCCCTAGCAGCTGGTGGCTGTGCCCCCAGACCTCCATAGCCTCCGGCAGCTGGAGGCTTTTGCTTCAAGTCCTCTCTCTATATCAAAATCCTGGTCAAATGCCAAACCAGGCTACGGCGTTTGATCTTCCATTTTAAACTATCTTTGTCCCACAAAAACTTCCTCTTTCGCAAATTTCTGATTACGTCATTGCATGTGGTTTGCCTGCCCCCCCCCAATCAAATATCCTGGCTACGCCTACGCGCTTAATTGAATTTTATCGGCTAGTCACTCGTCATTGACGACCTCCGAATTGTATCTGACTCGAAAGAATATTCATGTAGCCAACAGACTCTGACTTCAAAAACATGGTCAAAAACTGAAGACTGGAGATGAATCACAGAGACTGACACCAAAGTTTTCCGCAAGAGGTTGGTCAACTCTTTTTTTGCATGAGCAGTATTGCTCACGCTTGAAACAGCAGTGATGTGATCGAGTTGATCAATGAAAGTACTGGCACTTTTTGATTTAATTATGACGGTGCTTATTATAAGTTTATAACTCATACGTGACGGTAGGAGCATAGAATAGAGGTGGAGTCGAAGACACAAGGCTCGAGGCCAAGGACACAAAAAAAATCCGAGGCCAAGGCCAAGGACAGCCCTTCCGAGGACAGACCCTCTCGAGGCCAAGGACAGGAATGCTCGAGGCCAAGGACCAAGGACACAAGCGCAAGTGTTCTCCAACAAAATAAGTCTTCACAAAAATTTTCAGGCGATCTCCGAAAAAAAAAGGTCTTCAGAAAATTTTTTCAGGCGTTCTCCAGTAAAAAACGCCTTCTAAAATTTTTTTTTCAGGCGATCAACAAAATTTCAACAATTCAAAAAGAAGTGCTGTCCTCGAGCCGAGGACAGGGCAATTTTTGAGGACTTGAGGCCAAGAACGTCTTTGAGGACTCCACCCCTGGCATAGACGCTATTACAATAGACAGGAAGCTGACAATTTTGTCTTTTTATGGTTTATTTGTTCTCAAATATGCCGATTCGTCCAATCAGCTTGATTTTTTTCTTCACGGTTCACTCGCAGAAAGAATATGTCCAATCAAATCAGTCAAATACGCGTGACCGCAAAAAAAAACAACTTCGCAACCAGAGCAAGCTCTGTTTCTTTAATCCTCTTCTTTTTCTCCGCCCGTCTGTTTCTAGTCTACTAAATAGTCTTAAGGTAGGAATTTGCTTAACCTTTGTCAACAACTGCTACCATCCTACTGAATGCTGATAGCATGATGCAGTACAATTTTTTTGAAGTGGTAGCTTATCGCACAGTGAGGACTGCAATACCGCACTGTGGTGCCACACTGCCATATCTACTTTGTAATGATGGGGTGCCCACTTTTTGAGTGATGTGGAAATGGCCACTATTTTATCACGGGTTTCCGTGTTCAGCAGGGATTTATGGTGTAGCATTTCCTGCTAACCATGCATACTCTCATCCACATAAAAGAGCTGGGTACTAACAACACCAAAAATCCGGCTTAGACTACGACTTACTCTATGACAAGGAAACGTTTCTTGTTGCCGGGGCATAAAGGCTGGAGAAGCCTGGGGGAGACGCAGAGCACGTTCGAAGAAGAGGGCTTGATGTTCTAGAGTTGGCTTTAGAGGAGGGAGTTGGGCCTCAAGAAGGAGTAGGGAGAAGGGGGTGGAAGTGAGGCACGCAGTAATAACCCGGCATGCAGCTCTGTGTTGGACTTCCAAGTGATTGGTTGCGGTGTTGCAGAAGAATGGGAACCATCCAGTAGAGGCATGTGTGAGCACCAGACGCACAAAGGCTTTGTAGAGTAGGGAGAGAGATTTCCCTGTCGACTAAAGAAGAAACCCTCCTGGAGATCATTCTGTTCTTCCGCCACACAACCACTCCCATCCCCACGTGAGACTCTGATCATGTGCCCCCCTTTTCCCCCATGGACGGCAACCCACTTCACTGTTTCCCCCCTTCATTCCCGACTGCACAAGCAACAGTACAGCCCGACTCCAGTCTGCTTCAAGCAGACTATCCTCCCTCCCCCCTTCTGATATCCAAGTGTGGACTGACGGATCTGTCCCCTCCCTTTTTGGTCCCGGTGGTGCTGGAGTGTAAGTCACATACTCCAAATGCAACACATCCAATTCCCTGTCCTTTTCCACTGGTCCAATTGCCTCCAGCTTCACTGCTGAAACCTTTGCCCTCAAGCAAGGTCTCGATTGGTGTACTAGCCATTTGATGACCTGCAAATTCCAGTCAGTCCTTTTCCTAACCGACTCCCAATCAGCCCTCTCTGTCCTTTCATCAGCCCCCTCTTGTCTCCTGCCTGAGTCCCTCTGGAATGTTTTGTTCCTCACCTCCTCTCTCTCCAACAACACCACTTTGAGCTTCCAATGGGTCCCCGGTCACGCAGGTCTCCCCGGTAATGAAAATGCGGATTTACTTGCCAAAGCTGGTGCCTCTCTGCCCACTGACGCGATTCCATGCCCTCTCCCCCAGTCGCTGCCAAAGTCCGTTATTTCCAATACCACAATTGAAGACGTCACATCTCCCACTCTCATCTGAACTTCCAAGTCCCCGAAGTCTCTTCGGAGAAACTGCTCCTTTCTCGCCCTATTCGTTGTGAGCTTTCCCGTCTTTGCTGCCATGGCCACAGTCTTCTTTTATCCTCATATCTTCACAGGATCAGTCGGAAGAAGAATTCTGCTTGTAGTGCCTCTGGACACCCTCTACAGGACTTTAATCATCTCCTCCTTGACTGTCCTGCCTCTGAACCTTTTCGTAAATCTATCTTTGGCTCCTCTCTCTCTATTCTTGACCTATGGTCCACACCTTGGGGTGTGGCCCGACTGTTGGGTCTCCGCGGAGTTCATCCGCGCCCCCATCCCTCGGAAGGGGTCGGGTAGTACCACCACCACCACTTGCTCTATGAAAAGCAAATTTTAAGGAAGTTACAGATTAAAAATCCATTGGAAACGCCGATTTTGATTCAATTTCTTTGCCCATTATTTGAATTTCTAAATTACTAAAAAAGTAAGTTTATTTCGTTGCCAATAACACGCAAAACAAGTCACATTTACAAATATAATTTAAATGTAAATTTGCAAATTAAAAATTAAATTGCTGAAAGGGCAACAGGCAGCTGCGAAGGGACCAAGGGTCTTCGAGCTTGTTTCGAGTCAAAGCAGCAGCCCATAGACAAGAAATTAACAAAACATTAACTTGGAATTTATTTTGATGAAAAAAACACTAACAGATATTATGACGCTGTCCCGCTGGCGATAATTTTGTTTGCAACAAAGGAAGATTTTTTGTTTAGCTTACTCAAACATTGGTCAAACCAGGAATATACTAACACATAATCAAGAAAAAGGGAAGTTTCGTTCACATATAAGCACAGGCTGTAGATGGCATTTTTCAATTACTTGGCTGGCAGGTGAAAGTAATGTCACTAACAAATCTTAATCAAATCAACAAAACAAGATATCCCATCATATCCGATCTATTATCGATCAAACTAAGACGTCATTTCTTAAAAACCGTAGCTGCATAGTGAATCTCATTCTAGAACACAAGAAATAAAAAATACTAGACTAGTAAACCCATGACTGAGCAGAGGTGGGTAGTACGGTACTTTTTTAGAACCGTTGTCGGTACCATCGATACTTTTCCCTAACTTCTTGGTCGGTACTCGCTACTCGGTACTTCTTTTGATTTGTGCAGAATGGAGCTTTAATTCAAACTCCATACAAATCAAGTGTAGAAGGAGTGAGGACAATCGTCGACCCACTCCACTGGCTGCGGTAATGCGGTTCATGCGGCTACCGTACTACGCATGGCCGTAGGAGCTCAAAATGATTTGGGGGGGCAGCAAACTTTTGCCCGAAAAATGACTTGATGCATTGCGTTTCTCTGTCAAAATTGAGGCGGTGTTTTCTGCCCAAATTAAGGTGTTCTCCAAAAAAAAAAAAAAAAAAAAAAAAAAAAGTCTTCCCTGGGATTTGAACGGTTTTTCCGGTCCAAATGAAGGTGTTCTCCAAAAAAAAAAAAAAAAAAAAAAAGGTCTTCCCTGAGATTTGAACGGTTTTTCCACTCCAAACGAAGGTGTTCTCCAAAAAAAAAAAAAAAGGTCTTCACCGAAACTAAGACGGTATTTTGGCACTAGTGTGCCCAAATATCCAGACTATTTGCCCAAATTAATTGGCCATTTGCCCGAATTTTCGACGATTTTCGACGTTTTGAACCGAATGGGGGGCGACCGCCCCCCCTGCCCCCCCGCCTCCTACGGCTATGGTACTACGGCAGTTTACGGTGTGACGAAAAGTACAACTATATGCGATGCAATAGAAAAATACTTTGCAACATTACAAGAAATTCTCAATCGTAACCGCAAACCAGTGCGAGCTTTATACAACGCCGAGTTGACCTGGTTAGAGGTTACTGCTTAATTGGTTACAAGATTAGGCAGGCCATGGCAGTGATTATTTTGTACAGCTCTTAGGTTAAGCTAGAGCTAAAAGACCTACACTTCTTGAACAAAGTAAATCACAACCATCTTGTTTGTTACGCGTGTTTCCCATTTTCAACAACAACATCACTGATATATGAATTGGTGGCTATCCCACTCGACCTAATGGAGAATCAAATCCACAACCTCTGGGCTGCTGTCCAAGTGTTGTGACCACTTAGCCAACTTCGCAAACAACCAACAGTGATAATGATTACACTATTTCAGAAAACGAAGCCAGACTAGCTTAAGAGTTGTCGGCTTCTTGAGGTTTCCGGTTGTATTCTTATTTCGTTAATTTGCTGTTCGTAAGATCGACCAAGCAGAGGTAATTAATCGTCGCCAACCATTTTATCCAAGGATGGGTCAATCCATGCTAAATTTTTATTTTTTTTTGTGAAATGTCAACCCATGTTCTAGAATCTTCTCCAAACTTGGCATGGAAGTAGAGCAGAGTAAAAAAAACCTGTTTGCAAAACATTTCACTTTTCTAGCACAATCCGTGAATGAGAGATGGCCTTTTTAAAATTGCGCGAATAAGAGAATTTGAGTATACGCATGAGTGATTTCGACTTCTAACGCTCAAAGTTGAGGTAGAAGGATGCAGTAAATTGCTACCCCCCCCCCACCCCCGCCACTTTTGACCATGCCAAATCCAATAAAACTGCTATTTTCAAGTTGAAAAATATTATTGTGTTTTTGAGTTTTTTAATAATTAAGGTGTTTCTCTTTGGGCCTCGATTATGGGGTGCTCTAAATTTTTTTTCCTAAAAAATGTTTTAACCCCATCTTGGAAGACTACTTTTCATGGCTAATATGAAACCAAGTTTTGTCAAGCTGATTTAACATGTATTATAAAGCATCAAAATTAATTAACCATGCATTCCTTCAATTTTTCATTTTAGAAACATATAACATACGGTAACCAACTTTTTTTTATGCTTTTTTCTTAAATATAACTCTATCATTTTTTAATAGTAACCTTTCTTTGTTTAAAGCATGCATGAAAGGCAAGTCTCTGCTATTTATCAAAATTAACTTGATATTTTACAAGCTGTATATGGTCATATTAAACGTGTTGACCTTTCTTAGACACAATACGGGTTGAAGATCACCATATAAAACTCCAACACAATGTCAGAAATACTGTATCAGTAACCAAAAGCATTCTAGTCATTAACCTGATTTTTATATCTTTTTAACCCACTATTTGAGAATTCAATTAGACATAAGAAACAGCTAGTCTTTGAATGAAAGCTAATAAGCTCACAATTAACGCTGCAAAATCTAGAGCATAAAACTGTCACACAAAAACGAAAAATCTAATGTGATGGTCGTCCAATGGCTGTAAATAGAAATGTCTTGAAACTATGGTTTGACGACAACCTTAACTTTGACATTCATCTCAAATTTGTTGAACGTAAAATTGCCTATGCAGTGGGTATACTCAATAAATTGAAATGTTATTTCCCCAAGAAAATTCCTTTGCAACTGTATCATATATTAATCAATCTTCACCTTCTCTATGCGATTCCCATACGGAGTTCTACCTACAAATCTTATCTCTACAATATTTCAATTCTCCAAAATAAAGCTGTTAAAATCGTTACGCAAACAAAATGGAATTCCAGCGCAAACCCTTCATATACCAACCTAAAGGTCTTGAAACTGAACTAACTTTACCAATATGAAGTTGGTAAAACAATGAATAATTTATACCATAAGCAACATCCATGTAACCTAAACTAATACTTCACTAAGTCCAATGTCAGACATTTCCGCCTTACCCACTACTCCACTTCTCTCATATTTACTATCCCATTTATGAAAAACACGAAGCAGCAACAATCTTTCTTATACCACGGTGTTAAAACCTGAAACTCAATTCCCCAAAACATCAAAAGTTTCTCCTTCCGTAAGTTAAAATCTGATTCTAAGCAGTTCTTTTTAACAATATCCAACTAGAATTGTATCATTTCATCTCTCTAAAAGCAATAACTTCAAATAGACCTGAAGCTCTTATGAGCAGAAAAACGCATAATCGGGGGCTGTTTGACTAGATGACCGTAACAGATCCCTTCCAGTCTCCGGTCGTGAAAAAAGTTATGTTTTGCTATTGTAAACTATTTTTAACGTAGTGTGTCATTTATTGCATTTTAAAGCCATAAATCGAACTTGAACTTAAGAAGATGAATTGGGATGTAGTTCGAAAGTTTCAAATGATAAAATAAATTAATAATTTTGAATTGATTGTACAATGGATTTACGCCAATGTAAACAATAAAGTTTGAAGCTAATTAGACTTAGCTGTTCAAATGTCTAGAAAGTTTGTACATTCGTCCACTAAATGAAGTAGAAGCAGTGTCAATTGTGCAAATAATTTGGTTGTATGGAATAGTATAAATGTCATCTTGCCCAGGCCAATAAAATGATGGTGATGGGCCATGTGGGCACATACATTTAACATCGACTTCCAGTTATAGTTCATTTACACTTAAAATGAGACCCACCCAGCAATGAAAGTCACACCAGCATGCCACAAAATCCATGCTCTTTACCTTTTGGTATACTGCTGGTGAAAAATAAAATGCTGCAGAAAATTTTAAGCCTGAGCATATGTACTTGCATCCAATTTGATTCGCTGATATTGAGTGATAAAAATGATAGGAACGTGTTCCAGGATATTTAAATAAGATTAGGGAAGCCGATACGCTTTGAATGTGGCAAATGAAAAAACAGCTCCAAACAATGCCATAGCTATCATTTGATACCTGATAATTAGGGCAAGTTTTTGCAACTTTTTTTTACAGCTTCCTAAATACTTTGAATTTATGTAATACAATGTTTTAAGTTGTTTTTAGGAATTTTAGATTGCAAGTTTTTTTTCTTTTTTACTGCAACTTTTTACTGCAGTTTTTGTTAAGTATGGCGCAAAACGTTTGTGTGATTTACAAACCATGCTATAAAACTATATCAGTACAGTTCTATTGTCTTTGATTTGTATAACAAAGAGCTATGTGATGGGTTATCTGCGTCTTAATGTTATCTAGGACGCAACAGTTGGCTTACAACTTCGTGCACTGTGGAACGAAGTTTTAATACGTTGGGCAAAATGTTGGCAAAAAATCTCCATTTCTTCCCAAATGATGTTTGCAAATATTTGGTATTAGATGCAAATAAATCGCTGGAATAAATCACTGTCGTTTAAAATGTTTGTGCATAAATGCAACTTTCTGCAAGTTTCGTTAAAAATAAATGCAATTTTTTCAATTTTTTTAGTGCAACAAAAACTTGCCCAACTGATAATACACGTTAAATCAGCTTGACAAAGCTTGGTTTCATATTAGCCATGAAAAGTAGTCATCCAAGATGGGTTAAAACATTTTTTAGAAAAAAAAATTCAGAGCACCACTCAACCGAGGCCCAAAGAAAAACACCTAAATGAATAAATAACTCAAAAAACAAATTTTCAACTTGAAAATAGCAGTTTTATTGGATTTGGCATCGTTAAAAATGGCGGGAAAGGGTGGTCAATTTACTGCATCCTCCTACCTCAACTTTGAGCGTTAGAAGTCAAAATCACCAACGCATATCCTCAAAGTTCACTTTTTTGCTCAATTTTAAAAAGGCCTTATCTCAGGAACGGATTGTGCTAGAAAGGTGAAATTTTTTGCAAACAGGTTTTTTTTACTCTGTTCTACTCACATGCCAAGTTTGGAAAAGATTCTAGAACATGGGTTGACAGCCTGTCAAATTAAGCATGGATTGACTCGGATGCAACAAGTAACAACGCTTCGGAGAGAGTAGAACCACTGGCCTTGCGATCACGGCCGTCGTTAAAACAATACTCCTGTCCATTGCGCCACGAAGCCGATTTACATGCCATAGCATCAACGCATTATGCGTTTCACCAGCAAATGCAGCAATAACACCAACCGAAATATTTACCAAAAAAAAACAGGAAAAAGAAATTTTTGTTCAAAATTGGGTACCAATGTTTTACAATTTTAACAATCAAATTTTAAAAAGCACCGATACCGAGTACCGTTATCGTTGGTACTTTTTTCAAGAAGTACCTATTTATCGTACCGTCAATACTTTTTTTGGAAAAGTATTTGTACCGTTATCGTCGGTACTTTAAAGTACCGAGTGCCCTCCTCTGTGACCGAGTAATTAATTCTAGAACATTGGCAAACTGAATCGCTAGGCAACTTTTTACTTTAGTATTCGTTAACCTGTTACTTTTTTTCAACAAATACAGTATTAATTGTTACACAAATTTACTCACTTTTCCACGAAACTAGTAATTTAAATACCGGTAAACAAACTTGGCTAGAAAAAAAAAGTACTGTATTAACTAAGCCCAAGCTTATTCAAATATACATACACAACAATCCTATAAAAATCAAAGATCTTCAGGGTATTAACAGGCGCAGTGGCGTATAGCAAGCTGATTAGATACTGGTGTTATAGAGAATTATTCAAACAATTTGATGTAAATTCCCACATCCACAAGAAACAATACAAGAGCAAATAATACTGAATGTCGTAATGGAGGCCACTTATGTCTGGCAATCAATATCATATCAAATCAAATGCTGAACCAGATGCTCTGTAGTTACTGAATCAGACACATTTTACTTATAACTGATTTTTGTTGAGGAACAAAAGAAGTCGATGCAGGCGTGTTTTTATCGTAGATACTGGAACCGGAATCGTAGACATTCGCCTTTACAACCTAAACAAATTCATAATGGTAAGCTTCAATCAAAAACCGAACACCGTAACTGCTAGGTCGCACACAGTGGCGCAACCAGAAGGGAAAAGGCGAAAGCTTACCGGTACCGATCTTAGCAATTCCAATTCAATCTTCCAAATGACTCTAAAACGGGTGAAAATGTTTGCTAATGACGTTAAAAATCGTTAATTCACTTAGAAATTGCAAAATAGAACCCTGCTGTGATCTGCTTTAGAAGGATCGTGCTATTCAACACACCAAATATTGGATGGACTTTTTCGAAGCAAAAAATTTTAGTCTTCAGTTGTCAGTACATCAGCCTCTTACTTGGCAAAATCCTGGTTGCGCGACTGGTTACACATCCACATTAGCTGGTAACTGCTTTCAAACTAGCAACATTTTTTTAAAGTTATAGTGGCAGTGTTAGTGAAAGCTGTAGTCAATAGAAAAGGTTATCGTTAAAGCGTTCTTGCCTCTTGTATTATTCACACGCAAGTGCACAAAAATCAATTGCAACGCTTCGAGAGTTTCGACAAAATTCTAACTGACAGAATAAGCTCAGTGCTGCCGTAGACTGTGCAGAGGGTAGGCTAGGCCTACTAGTTATTTTGGTAGGGTAGGCTTCCGGCTTCTAAACCATACGATTTCCGACAGTTCTAACTGATTATCGATGGCTTCAGACTGAAAATTGCTTTAATTCCCAGGGAAGACCTTTTTTTTTTCGGTCTTCTTCACCTAAATTTGGACCAAGAACCAAAAACTACTCCAAGTGTTGGTGAAGACCTTTTTTTGGTCTTCACTTAAATTCCACCCGCAAAGAAGACTTTCCTTGCTGTTTCCACGAATTCTTTGGACAGATATTATTTCAGACCTTACCGACCTCTGACGACGCAGCTTCCACAGCCCCCTCCCCCCCCCCCGCCTCTTTGTTTCGGACGGCAACACTGCATAAGCTTCATAAGTTTAAAGTTCAAAAAGTCGACGAGTAGGTGGTGGCCGTGTTTGTCACTAGTATCTTTTTGCCCCAACCAACCTAAGCTAGTTTTGGCGGCAATGAGATTTTTTTAACCTTTTTTCTTCTACCAAATCTTGTACGCCCTTCTCCTAAATGGTAAAACATCGAAATACAATTTTTGTGTGAAGTTGTTGAGCTACAAACGCAGTTTCGTCTTCTGAAATTATTTGGTGCCGCCCACTCCTCGGAAATCACCCCAAAATCATTTTTAACGGCTTAAACGACTGACAGGCAAATCAACGAGATTTTTTTAATTAAGGCAATCGCATTAGATTCGATTGACGTTGACTCCATTCTTCTTGATCCAGCCGTTCCAGAGATAATTCGCATTTTTAGAAGTCTATACTCACACTAAGCAGACTGCCACATATTGACAAAACAACTGTGAATGAACGACGAGAGCAACATTTCAAAACAAAGTGCTGTAGCAGTTTACAAAAATTTTTTTCGGAAAACTTTTGTCCACTATGTGATAGTCTGGTCTGAGTGGATATGGCATATAAAATTGCGGACGAAAAAGAACATACTTTTTCATGGAAAAGAGAAAACGTACATAAGCGGACGGAAAACGGATACAGTGGAAATCTACCTATATTCTACTTCAAACACGACGTAGGGGCCTCCAAGATTTTAATTTTTATTAGCCATTCCAGTTCTACCCTACGCCAAAGCCGTTTCTCTTAGGACAAAGGTCTCAAAGGACATAATTACAAAAACGCGGATGAAAAATAACATACTTTTTGATAGAGAAGCAAAAATGTACAAAAGCGGACGAAAAACGGATACAGTGTAAATCCACCTTTAGAACTGGGATGGCGTCCAAAATGTTATGAACGACAGGGTTATCAATTAAAATCAGGGAGGCTGCTACGTCATGTTTGAAGTGGAATATCTCTGGAACGGCTGAGTAAGGAACGAAATAGTCAACGCCAATTTAATCTAATGCGATTGCTCTAACTTTAGAAATCCCATTGATTTTGCCTGCAGTCTTTGTTTACGCTAGACCTTTATTTTTAATTTAGTAGATAACCCACAGTACTTAATAGACATATAATTTGACATAATTTGGGGGTGCGACCTGCCGCGTAATTTTTTTCTGCTTTCATTTATTCTTGCGTTGAATTTTGACGAGTGCGAGACGAAAACAGCTCGATTCGCAAAAGAACAGCTTTTCTCATGGCTACAAACTTTCAAACAAAACAAAAACACCATGAATCCGATGCTGTTAATAAAAATTTTGTGCCACCAAAAATACTCCATTTTCCTAACATGGATTCTAAAATATATTGAATTTTTAATAAAATAAACTTACTGTCGTTGCTTCAAGTTCCCGACGCGGCAACTTAATTTTTAATCTTTGAGCAGCAGCTCTCTTGAACATAGCATTCACCTACAAAAATAACTTTGAACTTTCAGTTGACATGAGGAATTCAAGTTTTTTTAAGGGTGGTGACTGGTGATGATTGGGCAGGATAGTTAGATCGATCAATTAGGTGACCAATAAAAATTTGAATACGCTCTATTCGAAAGTGGATGTTGAAAAGCTTACGTACAAGGCAACCAATGAGTACCTATCAACGCTGGAAGACTGTACGCAACGATCGGTTGGCAACTCTTTGAGTGGTGTGGAAATTGCCACATTTCTCTGTCGGGCTATCCAACCTGGCTGGGGTTTTTGTAGCATTTCCACTGTATCATACTTTCATTTACAAGAAAGAGCATGGTAGCTCCAACTAATTAACCTATGAAAATTATTACATGGATGATTGGATGTGTTATTTTTATGCCCAAACAGAAACTTTTGTTCATACTCAAATCAACTACGGTTTTTCTAATGAGAATAAAGTATTCCAAATAACTTAGATCTTAGGATGTTACAAACAGCATGGTTTCGATTTAATACCATGCTATGTGTAACAATTAACACCTAAAGTTCTGTTTGGAATTTTTCTACCCTCAAGAAAAAGTGAAAAACCGTAGCAGAGTTGAGAATGAGCAAAAGTTTGTATAATTTTAAATATTCTTCCAGATAAAAACCGATAGTGCTTCATTCGGCGATAAACGTTGGAACGGTCTCCTAATCAAGAATTTGAAATTCAAGCAATATTCCAGCACTGTAGCACTATCCACTCCAGAAACCACCGCAAACTGTACTCTAAGATGCCATAAATTAGATCTAGGAGAGTAAAAATATTTTAACATTACTAAACCGTAGAAAAACAGCCAGCAAAATCAATGGAGCTTCTTAAACTATATGCAAAACCAATTCGATTATATTTGCGTTAACTCCATCCTTTTTGGTCCAGCTGTTCCAGAGATATTCTACTTTGAACATATAATCGACAGTCGCATCTTCTGACTTCACCACAACATTGACGAATGTAGTGGGCAACACTGACGTCAAAGAGATCGGTTTCATTGAAGATATGAGAACTACTTGAGGTAATAAAGAGGTGCCGAAAATTTTGTTCCAATATTCCCCTTATCAGCCAAAATAGATCCGTTTGATCTGTACCATTGGCAACCCAGCGTTTCGAAATTTCGTGACATCAAAAAAGATGACTTCGCAAAATTTCTTCCACAATAAAAAATGCGAAGTTCGATCATCGCAAATCACCCTTTTCTGATGTTAAGGTCGATGATCGAAGATCGCATTGCTTATTCTGCAAGAAATTTTGCAAAGTCATCCTTTTCTGATGTCAAGAAATTTCGAAACGCAGAGTTGCCAATGGTAGGTTACGGACTACGGAGTCAAAAGGATTAAATCTATTCTTGCGAAAATGGGGAATAGTGGAACACAGGCGCGTAGCCAGGATTTCGCAAGGGGGGGGGGGCTTTTTCGGAAGTTTGAAACACGAGTAAACGAACTTGACCCAAATTTTGATCAGTCTTAAATTAGATTGAGGCGGTTTTTCTGTCAAAATCAATCAGGTGATCTCCCAAAAAATAAATAAACGAAAGGTCTTCACCGAAATTTAAACAGCTTTTCCGGCAAAAATTAGGTGATCTCAAAAAAAAAGGTCTTCACCAAAATTCAAACGGTTTTTCCGGCCGAAATTAGGTGATCTCCAAAAAAAAGAAAGAAAAAAAGAACGTCTTCACCAACTTTGGATGAGCTCCACAACGAAAAAAACTCAATTATTCTGGTCCAAATAAAGGCAAGTCCTTCACAACTTCTGCTCCCCAATCCCGTTGGTGCGGCTGTTTTCATTTTTGGAGCAAAAATCGGCCTCAAAAGCACTAAAAACGTGCTATTTTGCATACTTTTCAGGCCAATGGGGGGGAATAGCCCCTCCCCACCCGCCTCCGCTACTGGTGGAACAAGATTTTAAAACCGATCACGAGCAGTATTTCTTTGATTACCGTCTGCGTACCGCATGACAATAATCATTCATACGTTACGATGGCCCCGACGATCATTAATGTTAGTGACTCAGTGTTGCTTACTCAAATCGTCAATGCTGCACCAAAGTTGGGAGACACCACTCTCTGTTCGAAGTAGAAAATCTCTGAAGCAGTTGGGTCAAGAAAGGAGGAGGACTGGAGGCAACGCAAATACAATAGAATATTATTGCAAATATGAGCTAATTAAAAAAATTCCATTGGCTTGCCTGCTGTTCTCTGAAGAGCAACTTAGTTCTAAACATTGGCCAGTTCAGATGTTTTCAGCTTTATTATAATTTGTCAATAGGAAATCACTCTTGCCATCAGTGCGCACAGGTGCGAAAATTCAACTACCTACGCCGCTATGACTCAATGAAGGTCCGCGACAGCTGGCTGCGAACCAACTGGGGCCAATCCTAATGTTGACGGTCAGTTGGTTCGCGATCAGTTTGCGACAGCCAGTTGGCTTGATTTAACTCTATGAAAGCTCTTCACTATGATTGCATCGTCTCTTCTTTGAGTACTGCCTTGAACTACGTAAAATCAGCCTTATACAGAGTTTAAAAAATACCATGACACATCGTTGACTAGCAAACGCAGCAATTAACGAACCAACTGACCGTCAACAGTAGGGTTAGTTGGCGATCGGTTTGTTCGCGGTCAGTTGTCGTGGACCGTAATTAAGTGGTTATACCGATTCTCCTGTTTTTGCTGAAATGAAGAAACTTCCCATTTCATTTTCTTTGGCGAATTGCTCATGTTCTTGCTTGGTAACAACTCGTATATGTTCCAAATCAACTTCAACAACAAAACGTTTTGTTAGCTAACATAACCACGACTCATTTAGCCACGTTTTTGTAATTTCGAGTGGAGTTTGGACAGGGACTGAGGGGGAGTAGAAGCCGAATTTTGCAGTGTTTACCTGGAGGCATTCTAACGAAGTGTATCTATATATATTTACAATCTATTTCTTTTTTCTCATTAACTCGAGTTAAATACGAGACTTTGACGATTCGACAGTGTCGTCCCTGTGGTGTAGTGGTTAGGGCGCGCGTCTGGCAAGTCTATTCGATTCGCACTGCGTTCTTTTATTTTTTTTCTTCAGAATCTTGCATTCGAGTTAGGGTTCGCGTAGTGATGCCAGTCTGAGAGATACCAAATTGAAGTGCAAAAAAGGGTAGGCCTACACTTCGTAATTAGGCAACCCGGAGTGTCAATCTTCCGAAAAATTTTAGGCGCCGGAGTGCAATTTCTTAACACAGTCATTTTATTTTTTTGATTTATTTGTTTATTAATTGCCTTCTTTTCATGTTCATTTCTGTCATTTCGGACTTTAACTTAAAAGGGCATTTAAGTCAAGTTTTTCACTCTCGACCAAAATGTCGGGAGAAGCCTACAATGCATTCTCACCAAATTTGAACTTTCTACGTCATCCCGTTTTCAAGAGATTACAGTTCAAAATCAACAATTTTCCCCTTACTTCAGTGTCGCAACACATGAAAAGCAGCTAATTTACGATTTTGAACCTTAACGTTGTCTTGACATCAACTCTGCAGTAAAACACTTATAGAGAACAAGGAATTTGCAGTAACTTTTAGAAATTTCGTTTCTGATTGGCAACCCTGGCAAAACTTCTAAGGGGAAATATATCTGTTATATCACAAGAACGGAACGTCGTAGTCTTGTAGAAAGCTCAAATTTGGTGAAGTTAGTCTTCAGATCTGTTAAACTTTTTTGAAAGACAATCGAGCCAAAATATTTCCGACCTGAATGCCCTTTTAAAATTTTTATCCAAGCACTTGGATAGCGGAGTGGAGTGTAATTGTTCTAAGGTTTTGAAGCTAGATTGGAGTCAAGAGTCAGTGCAAAAAATTTCGGAGAGGAGTTGAAGTGAAAAACAAGACACTTCGCTCCACTCTATTTTTAGCTTCGGGACATGGAAACGTACTTGTCCTAATACGTTAGTTGCAATTTCAACTACAGCAAATTCTAGATTATCAACTAATATGGTTAGATTGGTATTCCAACTATATAGCAGAACACCAAATTGTTGATTTCGTCAAAATGCAGCAAAATTTAAGGTAAAGTTTTTCTCGCTCTCGTTCTACTTTCTAATAAATAACCTTGCTGGTCTGTTGTTTAGTTACCAAAGCACTGGAGTAACTGACTGGGGTGGGACAAATGCCTCCCAGATGGAAACCCGAACCCCTCTAATGCCCCTACTAAAAGTTGGCCCCCAAGGTGCAACGCAATTCTAAATAAGTGTAACGAATTCCTAGTGAATTTCTTTTTTTGAAGTTAACCTAAATTTGACGAAAAAAACAATCAAATTTGGGCAAATACCTTGTTTTTGGCCTTCACCTAAATTTGATTGTAATTGTAATTACATTTTATTCACCAAGTCTCCTTGGCCAGGAGACAGCGACGGGACCTTTCGGTCTTCGAGTCAAGCTGCACCAGCCAAACCTGTCTACCACACACGGTGGAGGAATCACACTGTCTTTTTAATGCTGAACGTCAAGCAAGGAAGCTGTGAATACTAAGCTTTATAGTCTTTGGTTTGACCTGACTGGGAATTGAACCAGAGTCTACTGTTTCAGTAGCAGACGCTCCATCCACTTGACCACTGATCGGTGAAAAAAGCAAAACATTTTTTGGGGTGAACATGACAGAAAAAATGTAGCGGATTTCTAGTTAAGATTGCCTCCTGAGCACAAACCCTTACTTACGCCACTGCAGCCAAAGTGAGACCCTAGTTCTCTTAAATTGTTGTTAAATCCTACCACATGCATGCGTACTAAGGCAAAAAGATCCGGGTTTTCAATGCCAAAGTATCACTCACAAGATAAGAATAAAATGAAAAAAATAAATAGAGTTAAAGAACCATAAAAAAGGAAAATATGGTGAGATCGTAAGACTTAACAAAATAGTGGCTTCTGTTATCTAAAATAACTTTGATTTTCTTCAACTTTTATGCGACTCTGCGGTAACAAGTTATACAAACTCTTTTATTTTCTGTTTTTTTCTGCTTCTGCAAGCTTACAGTTGTTACAAACTGTCTGACTACAAAACACCTTTGTTTCCAACAAGTCCATAAAAGCATCGATCATTGTGAACCATGGGCTCAACTGTAGTAATCCAATCTTGAATGTTTTCATAGCTATTGCGATTTGTAATATCATAAACAAGAAGTACGATCTAAAAATGTTTTAATATACTCAGCAACTGTCTAGCATATTTCACCTGTGATTTAGTGACTCGCTACCAGACCCAAAGACATGTTTCCAAAATATGACTAAAACAAATCAAGTAGTTTTAAGAACAAAACAAAAACAAATCAAGTGGTTTTATGAAAAATACTTGAGCAGTACGGAATAGTTTTAATCTTGTAAGCACTTTATAAAGCCAATCGATAGGTAAAAGTGCTTAAACTATGTTAAGGTGAAAATCCATGGGCGTCGGCAAGGGGGGGCAGGGGGGGGCCATGGCCCCCCCTGGATTTTCACACTCTCTTTCTAAAAGCTCCCAAATTTCAAAAATTCTTCCATTTGTAGTGGTTAATACTGGCTCCATTCTTATTGGCCCCCCCCTGAAAATTTTTCTGCCGACGCCCTTGTGAAAATCCATCAAGAATTATGGCTAAATGAAGGGGTATTCTTAAATTTTGCATTATATTTGCTTGAAAATCAAAAGTTTGTAACTTGTGCTACTGTACAGTAGGTACAAGCAAAAAAAATGTATTTATTTGCAACTTGAACGTCAAAATCGCCCAGTAGATACCTAGAGAGCCAACAAGCTTGCCACTCGTGTAGCAAACATTGTTGGAGTCAGAGTATGACTGTCTGCTTCTGAGTCTGAGCAGTCCAGCAAGCAGCCGATTCATGAGGCAATTCCAGCTTGTATGTCATTCAAGAAAATAGATGATATTGCATTACAAGCTGAATACCCATACCAACTTTGAGCAATGGTGGCAGACAGTGGCGGATCTAGAAAAGTTTGGTGGGGGGGGATGATAAAATTTATGAGCACAAATTGTGTATAAGCTAAAATTTTGCATGTTTATGATTAATGTTCTTGACCTCGCGCTAACTTGTCGGGGATATTTTTCATCCGTCCATCTCAAAAACGTTACCAGTATGTAAAATATTTTTTTTTAATTTAACCAATGACATAAAACTAGTTTCATGTCATTGATTTAACCAATTCAATTCAAATTAATAACATAAAACGCTCTTTTTGTCTTTCCTGCATCAAAAATCGTATGTATTAAACTTTCGCCAGCATAATCGTCTGCATCTACACAGAACAGGCGCGTTGCCAGAAATTCGCAAAGAGGGAGCTGCTTTGGGGGTCTGGGGGCGGAGCCCCCAGCGATTGAAAATTTTGCATCTTTTTGCAAAAATAACTAAATTTTAGAGCTATTTTGATAAAAAATATTGCTTTTAAAACGTGGCATAGCAATTGGCAGTGCAAACATGATTAAACCGGTTGCATAAATGGGCTATGTGAGAAGTGGCTAGTGGTAAAATTTTTTCTTGATTACATGCTGGTAGATCATAAAATCCTATAGTTTAATAAAACTCACACGGAGTAATCTATTTCGACTATATTTTATAGAGAAAAATAATTGGAGGGGGGCTCATGGAAAGATATTTGAGAGAGGTGATTAGTAATTAACTAATACTGAATAGATCTCCCCTCCTGTTCGTGAGTTTATAATATTTTTGTTGATAAAAACTATGTTGAGCATTTGCAATGAGCTATATTAAATTTAATTGCTTATTTTTGGCCATTTTTCAAAGTTTTTATTGATTTGTGAGTTTCATTTTTGACAAATTAGCCCCCCTGAATATATGGTTCAAATGATGCTTTAAATCACGTTTTAGTCCATTCTAGTCCAAAAACCAGTCTCAGAAGTGCTAAAAACGTGGTATTTTTCTTGTTCTGCATTTTGGTCGACAGGCCAATGTGTGGGGGGGCAAAAGCCCCCCCCCTTCGCCCTCCCTTGGCTGCGCTACTCACACAGAATAAGTAAAAACTGCCTGCTTCGGAATTTGATATTTCTATTGTCAAAAGTCTATTTTGTTCAAGTTTTCATTCAGCATACCGTAATTATCAATGCAATAAAACTACATTCCAGAAGACATTTTACTTGATGTTCTATCAAATCGACACACTTTTTGTGTGAAACTGCACTACTGTATTACGCAGGCGCGTAGCCAGAAATTCGCAATCGGGGGGTGGTGGAGCATCCAGCCGCCGAAGGCCAATAGGGGTTTGGGGGCAAAGCCCCCCGTCGCCGGAGGCACGGGGGTCTGGGGGCGGAGCCCCCAGCAATCGAAAATTTTGCATTTTTTTGCAAAGATAACTTCATTTTAGGGCTATTTTGATTAAAAAATGATGGTTTTAAAACATGGCTTAGAAATTGGCAGGGCAAACAAGATTAAACTGGTGGCATAAATGGGCTATTTAGGGGTGGCTATTGGTAAAATGCTAGTTCTCTTGTTTAGATGCTAGTAAATTATAAAATTCAATACTTCAATAAAACTCACACAGAGTAATCTATTTCGTATACAGTTTATAGAGAAAAAAAATTGCCAGGGGGGGCTAATGAAAAGAGATTTGAGAGAAATGATTGGTAATTAACTAATACTGAATAGCCCCCCCTATTCCTAGGTTTATAGTATATTTGCTGATGACACCTATGTTTAGCATTTTTACACTTACGATCAAATTTGATTGCTTATTTTTGACCATTTTTCAAAGTTTTTATTTATTTGTTGGTTTTATTTTTGACAAATTAGCCCCCTTCCCCCTGAATATATGTTTCAAAAGATGTTTTAAATCACTATTTAGTCCACCCCAGTGCATAAAACAGTCTCAAAAGTGCTAAAAACGTACTGTTTTTCCCATTCTGCATTTTGGTCGACATATCAACAGGGGGCTATAGTCCCCCCCCGCCACTGGCTATGCTACTGGTATTGCATGAGGTTTGAGCGAAAATGTGCCATAATTGAACTCCTGTTGTGTTATGCCTTTATTGTTGAAAAGTGCGAGTTGTGAATTTTGCTAGTTTGGCGCTTTCAAATCAATCGGACCTGTAAAAAACTAATTTCTGCTTTGTAAAAAGTTCACTGTAAAATTAACTTTTTCCTCCCCCCGCCCTACTCCACCCCCCCAATGGCTTCAGAAATTATATCGCAGTCACCCGGCCTATCGAGTATTCACTGACTGCTTTTTTTTAATGTTTAATATTATGCATATGCACGTTATGTTTAGGCTGGTGGGGGGGATGCATCCCCCCCCTAAATCCGCCACTGGTGGCAGACTGGAAGTGTGGCGTAATGCTTGTCCTATGCCTCTGGTTGTTACGGGGAGCATTGAATCTTATATATAGTCATAATCCAGCTTTGTAACATAATGCCTCTGTTTTCCTGAATATCAAAAGTATGTAACATGCACAACTGTAAAACTTCGTAAATCATTAGCAAATCAAAATCTCACATCAGCTCCAAAAACGTATTTGTCCAGCATGCTTCCCCCAAGAGTCTGGCCTCCAATATCCCAAATTTGAAGTAATACTGGTTTACGATCTAAAATATTCAATTCCAATCATAATCAAACAGCTGTGGAATGATGTTTACCATCACAAGCAGTTGAACGCTTTTTAAAGTTTGAAATGTGATGTGGTTGACTAATTAGTTTTGCCAAGAGTCAACTTAACAATAAGTCGTACTACATATAGTATCGATTTGTTAAAACTCGAGCCACATGGTAACTAATGTCAGATTTTTAAAACCAATTAAAAGAATTTAATAGCTGTAAAATAAATTCTAACCTTTTCAGTCTCCTCTCCACTTACTATTCGAGTCTAAAAAAATGTTTAAAAATTTGCCAATTTGAGTTACATGTATAAACCCTTTGGCTTTAGCTGTCCCTCGTTAAACCATTGCTTGTTTGAACCATAAAGTTCATTTTCTAAAAAAATATGCAAGAAGCACAAGTATTCTGTAGCACACCAATCATCTCACAATACATTAAAGTCCCTTGACACATTGGTTGTGAGACAATTGTATCCATCAAATAACTAATATCCTAAAATCTCTGATTAGTAGGCTAACTTTACGCAATTACGTAATTGAGTTACCACAAATTGAATATAAAAAATTGAAATTACCAGCAAAGATCACTTCTCTATTAAAAAAATCTAATCCAACTGTTTGTACATACTGCTTTCCACAGTGATCTTGAGTATATTTTGTAATAAGAGATGTCTGAAAAAAATAAAGAGGAGGTAATACTTTTAATTTATTACTCTAGCTCGTTCAATTTGTGCTGGATAATTTAGATACAAACTGTAAAGTACAACATGTTTGCTAATTGTGTATTTCCTTTCAATATTTTTAATTTAATTCATTTTCGCCCACTTAAGATCGTTATGGAGTTAATTCACGTCTGTGGTGTTTTCGTGCAGCTTTGTTCCTTTTGAGATACGACGGCATAAGAGATGCATCTGTGATAATCCGAGTAATTCAGTACTGTTATTAGGTCTAATAGTTTGTCAGTCTATTTGATAGAGTGTACGGTACTTCAGCATTTCTTAAGTATCGCTGAGAGCCTTCAGCAGTTGTATAGTCTGTATATACTGCAGCGGTGTGTAGCCTGTACATCGTTGCCTATTCTTTACCATGTGTTTCATTCTGTTTGAATAAACTATCGGGTAGGCAATTTTTCTTTAAATCTGTAATTTTGATCTGTTCATTTGTAATCTGCTCTGATGTAATTCTGACGTGTGGTATAATCCGTATAAACCAACCGATTAAAATTTCTGAATTTAAACTTTGACTGCCTGGTGACTGAATAGAACCTACACAAACTAAAATCTATTTGACTGAGTTCATTGTCACAATTTTAAATTGGGCTATAAACGAAAAAAGCAAGAATTGGGTTGCGGACCTCCTTACAAAAAACTCGGGTTGCAATTGCAAATTGTCGAAGTGCATCAGTAAATACTTGCAAAATTGAGGTGCTGACTTAAGCAATATCAAAAGCAGTCACAGAATTGTAAGCTTGAAAAAAATCGGAGCACAGGACTTAAATGGTGCTGATCAACTTGCGACTATTTACTGTCTGACAAAGGTTAGACCAAATTACAACTTTTACTCTAAGCAAGAACAAATCAATAAAGTAAAGCTATTTATTAGTAAACGGAATGACTAGTGCATAAAATGTGCTCTCTTGTTTGGGTTAAGATGAATCTGACTAGGCGGTTGTTAGGGTTAAGGTTAGTTTAGGATTAGAGTTTGGGTTTGGTAAATCTTAACCCTAACAACTGCTTCGTCAAACTAATCTTAAGCCTAACAACTAAAATCTGCTCACATACAATGTGCCAAGTCACTTCCATTAGTTTAAACAACTTTTGTAGCAAATTTAAATTGAGATGAGCAGTAGTAGAGGAAGACCGAAACAAAGGTGGAAAAAGCAAGTAGAGAATGAGGTTAAGAAAAATGGACAAGTGAAAGAGGATGCATGTGATCAAACAAAATAGAGAGGCGTGGTAAAGACAATGTCCACACGAAATCTGGCCAACTTTGTCGATGGCGACAATACCGGATTCAACATGTGATGATGATTGTAGGAAATTTATATATTACGGTGTTTTATTGGTGAGGTTTGCCTAGAGCAAGTCTGAATTTTGTTGAGCCTTGTCACATGTTAGATTGCCACAAGCATGAAAACTGACAACACTTCCAGTTTGTTAATGATATACTGACAGTAGTACTGTTGCACAAACACTTTTTGTAGATTATAAAATAATTTAATACTGTAATAGGTACATTCAACAACTTTTCTATTATTGATACTTCAAAATGAAGTAACGGTTGGTTTCAAGAATAAAAGCAACTAGATGGGAGCTTGCTGAGTAGCAACCTGTTTGAATGACCGACGCAAATATCTGCAAATTTCAAAAAAACTAGAGCCCTAGCTTAAGACAATTCAAAAAATTGATTTTGGGAGATTCCGGAGAGGGTGGCACCCCCCAACTATGTCAATATATTTGTCTTTTAAATATCTAAGTCTGCTATAAAAAAAACTGGCACCCTAGGTTAAGCTGTTTAAAAAATTGATTTTTGAGGGTCTATTTGGGGGGTCCCTGGCCCCTAACTATGTCAAATATTTGTCTGTTAAATATCTACATATTTAAAAAAACTGAAACCTTAGCTTGAGCTGTTCAAAAACTTGATTTTTGGGGGTCTCCCAGGGGAGTGGAACCCCCAAACTATGTCAAAATATTTGTCTGTTAAATAACTACTGATATCAAAATCCACTGGCACCCTAGGTTAAGCCGTTCAAAACATTGATTTGTGAAGGGTCATTTTGGGGCGTAGCACTCTCCAACTATGTCAAATATTTGTGTCTCAAATATTTACTGATATCAAAAAACACTGGCACCTTAGGTTAGGCTGATCAAAAAATTGATTTTTGGGGGTTCCTTGGGGGAATGGCATCCCCAAACTATGTCAAAGTATTTGTTTCTTAAATATCTGCTGATATAATAAAAAACTGGCTCCTTAACTTTAGCCGTTCAAAAAATTGATTTTTGGGGGGTCATTTTGGGGTGTGGCACCCCTCAAACTATGTCAAAATATTTGTTTCTTAAATATCTACTGATATCAAAAAAAAAACCTAGCGCCCTAGCTTGAGCCTTTAATAAAAAGGCTGATTTTTTGGCCCCATTTTGGGGGGTTCCTGGGGGAGCTGCCAAAAAATTTTTGGGAGACAAAATTGTATTTGTAGCTCAAAAACTTTACGCAAAAATTAGATTTCGATGTTTTGTGGTTGAGGAGAAGAAGAGGGTACAAGATTTCAGAAGAAAAAAGTAAAAAAAAACTCATCGCTGCCAAAAGTGGTTTGATTGGGATGAAAGGGTATCTTACGACATATAACCGTGTGAAATATTTTTTGCCGAACTTAAGCCGTTCTTGAATGAGACTGTTTTTTATACCCAACTTTCAGTGCAGTTTTAGGGTCCCAAAATCAAAGTTATGTGACTACTTGTCTCAAAATTATGCACAAACATGCAAATCAATATTAAACTGCTGTCAAAATTTCATGTAGCTAGACCAAATCGTTCTAGCGGTATAAGCTAAAGTCTGAAACTTCACACTGTATTAGTTTGAAAATGGCCGCATAAAAACAATGGAACATGCAACGTTCCAAGATATTGCTACAAAAAAAACTCATTACGCTAACCTGTTTGATTGTCTGGTTAGCAAAATTTATCAATGCTTATTGTACCAAAGGTAGTGACTTAGAGAGCTATATCACACAAATTATCACAAAAAATATGTGCACAATATGTATTCTACAGTTTTATGAGCAAAAACAATCAAACATCTGACATAACTCGGATTAAAAATTTCTTTAATTTAATCTAGACAATCATAAACGCAATTAATTGCTAATTAGAACACTTACTTTTCCAGAAGCTCCATCTCCCACTACTACTACCTTTAATTTATAGCATAGTTCAGGTGAAAATCTTGGTTGGCTTCCTTCTGAGTCTACCATGTAGCTTACGATGACCTTCACTCTAATCCCACTTAGGCTGTTTACAAAATCTTCTACAATAATAGAAATCAATGTTTTAGAGCACTGGATACTGAAATGAAGCGTTGATATTGTACCGGTACCAGGTGTCTAGCCAAAAATTTGCAATGGGGGGGCTGGTTTGGGGGTCTGGGGGCAAAGCCCCCAGCCATCAGAGGCTGGGAGTTTGGGGGCAAAGCCCCCAGCCGCTGGAGGCACGGGGGTCTGGAGGCGGAGCCCCCAGCGATCGAAAATTTTGAATTTTTTTGCAAAAATAACTTCATTTTAGGGCTATTTTGCTAAAAAAATAATGTTTTTAAAACGTGGCTTAGAAATTGGCAGTGCCAACATGTTTAAACTGGTTGCATATATGTGCTTTTTGGGAGGTGGCTAATGGTGAAATTTTAGCTCTCTTGTTTAGACGCTGGTAAATTATAAAATTGAATAGTTCCATAAAACTCACACCGAGTACGGTAATCTATTTCATATACAGCTTATAGAGAAAAATAATTGGGGGAGGGCTAATGAAAAGAAATTTGAGAGAAATTGGCAGATTGGTAATTAACTAATACTGAATAGCCCCCCCAATTCCTTAGTTTATAATATACTTGTTGATGACACCTATGTTTAGCATTTTTACACTTGCGATCAAATTTGATTGCGTATTTTTGACCATTTTTCAAAGTTTTCATTTATTTGTTAGTTTTATTTTCAACAAATTAGCCTCCCATCCCAAATATATGTTTCAAAAAATGTTTTAAATCACTATTTAATCCACTCTAGTGCATTTAACGACCTCAAAAGTGCTAAAAACATAGTGTTTTTCCCATTCTGCATTTTGGTCGACATGCCAATGGGGGGCTATAGCTCCCCCCGCCCCTTCCTGGCTACGCTACTGACCGGTACCAGTAATAATAGAGACAATAACCATGAAGCAAACTTAATACAATCTCAACTTGACAAACTAATGATTTTTGCTGGCAGTTCCTTGCCATTGTGCACACAAAATGTATTGTTTGTATGCTATTGCTTATTAAAATTTGTACCGGTATGTGCTAGTAGTTGGCAAAATAGCCTATACTCTCTCTCAAACCTCTGGTAAGACTAAGTCAACATTTAGCTATCTCCAAGCCTATAGCCTAAACTGTAAAAATAAAAATAAAACTGTTTTTTTTTTGGTTTTTAATTTCTCCAATGGGCCTGGGCCCTATATTAGCATTTTTGCTTACAACATAGCCAAGTCGCAACTGAATAGCCTAAGACTAAGTCTATTAGTAGATTGCTCTTAGACGGAAGAGGTCAATAACGAATTAGTTCTACAGTACTTACGTACTCTACTTAACTGCTTAAGCAACGGTAGTATTTGCAGTAATGAGTTACCGGTTCTTCTTGTACTGAAGTAATTTTCATTTCTGCCCTACTTCTACCAGTACTTTACTGTAAGTAATATTTTCTAGGAGTAACGCTACCTGAGCAGTTGAGTACTGTAGAAATGAATTTCATTAAAGTAGAAGAAGATATGGTACCTAGGCCAAGCTTAATTTGTAATTGATGATTTTACCACAATTTGAAAAAGTTTTTTTATTCTTGTTCTATCAGATAACCCTGTACCTGTAACTCTGCTTATTGAAGACATGTGTGGAATTTGTGCGTAACTCCTCACTGTGAAGTGAGTTAATGCCCAACAACTTTTTTAGAGTCTGTATGCTTCTTGACTTTTGTAAACTTTCTTCTGCAATAAACTTTGTGACAAAAAGGTAAATTATCTCTCTTGTTCACCGCAAAAACCAGACCAATCTTCAACGGGCATAACTAGGTATCTGGTATAATGATGCAATTCAGAAAATAGAATCGGGATAAATTGGAATTTGAAATAGCATCTTAGAATTTAAAATACAGAAATTTAGAACTACAAAATTTAGAATAATCTAGAATCAATAATTTAGAATCAATAATCACAAATTATTGCGTTCAGCACTATTTAAGGTGTTACAATATGCCTTGCCTTTTTGCTTTTGTAATAAAAGTCCTTAATGGATGCATTGACAAAGACAATGGCTATACTGTAGAACATCGGATAAAGTGATGGTATGCATTAGGCAGTTAGGGTGCCTTTTCCAACACATGTTTGTATAGTACCATAGTTTTCACAGGTTACAATCACACCTGATGTCACAGGCCAAACACCCTTGTACTGGTAGGTTAAACTTAGGCAGTAGGCTAGGGATGGTTAGGCTTAGTTTTAGCAATAGGGTTAATCCTAACCTAAACTGAACAAGAAATGCTGCAGCGATGGCGAGCCGTTGGCCACATAGTGTCGGTTTGACCGGCCAAAGACTCGAACCTCAGACCTACTGCTCCATAGACGAATTCTACTCTAACCCTAATTAACACTAACTCCAAGCCAAAATCAGAAATAGCATCACAACAGCAAACCCTCGAAGAATATAGCCTTAAGAAATACGTTAAATTCGAAACTACTTTCATTACAGTACTTGAAGTGGAATTAATTTTGACTACAGTACTTTCCTAGTTTACTTAAGTGGAAATAATACTCATTATTTCTGTAATTCTACTTCATAGATTTTTGAGTAAGAAGCAGTAGGCTGCAGTGGTAGCAATTCTCTTACTTAACACTAACAGTTACCATAAGCAGGGTACCAATAGGTTTTTGGCTACTTTGACCACCTCTACTCTTAGAATAGGTACCGGTAGGCTTGCCTGTACCATACCTAAGACCTAGCCTACTAAGCTATCAAATTTGAAAAATCTGGGGTTGAAAAAATCAATCAGCAAATCAAGTAGCCTAGGCCTAGCTAAATAATTCTCAAGTACGGTAATTTGGCATCAAGACAATTTTATTGTAAGCAATTAAATAGCCCTGCATTTAATACCACAGACATACCGGTACGCCTAAATCAGTAAATTTTGCAAGAAACATAAACTGCATATCAGATTTGAATCGGGCCGCGTTAATCGGTGATCATTCGGTCATTGGCTACTCTGCTACTTTTATAACATTAACAGGGCATTAACGAAAGCACTAGGCTAACCATGCACCAAACACACAACCTTTTCAAATGAGGCTTTGTTGTACAGTGTTCTTGAAAAAGATGCTCACTAAAGGTATGCTTGAACCAGCAGCCTGCAAAAGCAAACTGATAATTTTAAGAAACCAGAATTAAGGAATCACTATTAGCAGACGGCTAGCTAGAAGTGTAGGCCTAGTTGTTCATTGTGGTTTAAACCACGCCACCACGAGTTAAACATTCGGAAGTTATAACGTCACACGATGGCAGTGCTGCTGCTCAATTTTTCAAAAAGTACAAGATTTTGAAATCAATTAATGAAATTCATTTTACCAAATTTTCAAAAACTTTGATATGCGGAAAAAGAAAATACGAAAGCACCAATCATGTTGACTACTTGATGTTGCGTATCGCAGAGAACTCTGATTCTTAAACCGTGTATGCATTTTTACGACAGCTGTATGCAGGCCTACCTCTATAATTTTTTAAAAGTTATTTTGTTTAATCGTAGACTCTTTATTTAGTAGACTCGAAACAGACGGGCGGAGAAAAAAGAAGAGAGTAGGAGAAAAAAAGTTCGCTCTTGTTGCGAAGGTTTTTTGCGGTCATGCGTATTTGACTGATTTTATTCAACATATTTATATAACGAGTCAACCGTGAAGAAAAAAGTCACGCTAATTGGCAGAGGTGGAGTCCGGCCTCGAGGACGTCCTCGAAGACACATTTTGAAGTCCTTGGCCTCGAAGCCTCAAGTCCTCGAAAATTGCCCTGTCCTCGGCTCGAGGACAGCACTATTTTTTGAACAGTTGAAACTTCGTTGGAAAACGCCAGAAACCTCGCAGAAAATTTGCAAACACCTTTTTTGTTTCCTCACTGGGAGCATAGGCGTAGTTCTTGGCATTTTTTTGTGTCCTTGGCCTTGGACTTGGCCTCGAGCCTTGTGTCCTCGACTCCACCTCTGCTAATTGGACGAATCGGCATATCTTGGAACAAATAAACCATTAAGAAAAAAAAACAAAACAAAAAAACTGTTAGTTTCCAGTTTACTAATAAAAAGTACTGTATGGTTTAATCTTGTTTCGAAATCCACACGAAATTCTCCCTCTAAACGACTAACCAGGAATTTGCTGAGGGAGAGGTTTTGAACAAAACAAGTTAAATTTTGCTGTTCAAAAAAATGTTGAATTTGGTGGCGTGGTGAACAAACTGGTACGACTCAAGGGTATCACAACCGGGTAAAGCAGGGCCGGATTTACACTGCACGGAGTCCTTTTGCTTGGCATGTTTGCTTCTTTGGAGAAATGAAACTTCCAAAGAAAAAAGTTTTAAACAAAGTCTAAAATGGGATCTGGGCCCTTCAGCCTTAGCCGCTGGGTAATTATTGTAAGTTTTTGGAAAGAAAGAGCCATTTGAACGCGATTTGGATTACCTTTTGCTCGTTTAGAATTATTTGAAAGAACTAAGTTGCTAAGATTGAGAAGCCAGCTGAAGAATTAAATTTCCCTGCCCCTCCCCCCCTTTACATATAGGTCAAGTTCAAAACACGTTTAAACGCTTGCATTTTGGGATTGAATTTTGTATGTGACTTTGCTAAGGAGGGAAACTGGGATTAAATTTTTGTTTGTGACTTGTCTAAGCCCCTCAACTCCTCCCCCCTTGGTTGTGCCGCTGACGACAAGGATATTTTTGAAAAGGTCTTTCTTGTCCAAAACGATTTTTCATGCCTGAACAGTGATACGATCAAACATATTACCAAATGAAAAGGTTTGCAGTTTATTACCTCAGTCGCGGGGCTCCTTGCGCTGTGATGAAGTGCCATATGATAAATCGGGTTATGGGGTGAAGCCCTAACCGCTAAATGATTTTTTTTGGAAAAATAACCCTATTTTGATCACATATGTCACTCGTTACGCTTTTAGAGCCCGTTGAAATAGTTACAGTAAATAATTTTCGAAAGTTATGTAAAAGAACTAATTTGCCCAGACCCTTCAGCCCCTTTATTCACTTACAAGTCAGGTTTGAATTAATTTGCATGTTTGGGTGAAATTGTCTAACTTGGCTAAAGATAGGGCTGAAGCCTCGTTAGCCATTTCTCTAAAGTTTGCGTTCTGCAGACGGGAATAGAACGATAGAACCACAATGCCGCTGTGGTTACTGGCTTGTAAAGATTGAGAAAAGGGGAAACTTAAAACTGTGTACACCACATGGTGGCGCTTTTGATCTGCTAAACTCTGTGCCATGGATATTTTGGTGGGCTCTTAACATTTGTATGGTGCAAAATGAGAAGAATAAGGAGAAATTCACAACTTTTATTCACTAATCCACTAAATGGTTTTTCTAATGCGTAAAATTGTTTAATTGTTTCAGATTATTTCTTTTCTTTTACAAGGCAATGATCAAAGATTATCAGCATTCCAGATTTAGCTCAAGTATTCAGTAATCCTTAAAACCTGAATAACACATGCACAAAGGCTAACCTTTATAATCATGACCTTTGCAGATAATGTTTAGTAAACTGTACACAAGCAACAAGCTTTTAGATGTTGTGCTTATGTTTCAAACAATAGGGTCGAAATTAACGTTTGATTCTGCTCCTATCTTTCTAAACGAAAGCATAATGAGATGTTATCACTAAATCTGTCTTATTTTCACCGCTGGATCGGCGCACTTCATGTCGCCTGACAGGTTTTTTGGATGGTACTCTCTGATAAGATACGAACCTGCTTTTTTATCGCTTGGCTAACGGCACGAACGCCATTGATCAAAATGTTGGTGTCTCTGTTTTACAAGAGTTCAATGGCCTGTTGTGTTTCCAGACTCGCGTTTACTCCGGATATATTTGTACTGTTGTGAAAGGAAAAAACCTAATAAAATTTTTGAGAAAAAATTTTTTTTAAATCCGTTTAGGATTAAACTGCAAGAATGGCTAAAGTGTTTATAAATGGATATTAAAATCCACAAGCATAGGATGTTAGCTTCGCAAACAGAAGAAACAATACCAATTCGATTAGAAAATGTTGTCATTTTGTCAAAATCCGAATTGAGTTCATTCACCTCCTAATATTAGCTTTTCCGAGTAAATAAGCCTGTTAAGATGAGATCGATGTCTGTTGCTGGACGCTTCGATCATTTATGAATTTATCTTAACCCAAAGGTAATTATTCCTACAGATCAGTACTTAAATCGCAGAGAGGACGCGGGGGGACGCGTCCCCTCATCGAGAGTTAGCTTCCCCCCCCGAGTTTTGAGTGCTGGTTGATTTGACGAAAAAGAGCCTGCCAGCACGAATAAATTCCGGCCGAATTTAGTCCCAAATTGCGGTGAAGACCTTTTTTTTTGGTCTTCACTCGATTTCGGGGACTGTGAGACATAATTTTCACTAAAGTACTTGCGCATTCCGAATGCGTTTGGTCAAAGCTGCAAAAACGTCCCCCCATGCAAAATTTTACAGTTTAAGTACTGCTACAGATTACAGTTGATTTGGTTTGAACTGGGTCGATAATGGTGAATCGTTTTTTTCGTGATGAGAAAGATCGTTTTTAGTTTTAATTCTTGATAAAGTATTTTTTATTATTTTGACCTTTTTCGACAAACTCTCTGCATTAAACATTAAAGTTTTTACATTCAAGTGTAAATCAAATAAAAATCTGAATATTGGCTATTTCGATGGCGAAGTCTGGGTTGTGGCGCCAATATTCACTCTATATTCAAAATTTAAATCAGAAAATAAAAGTCACAGTAACGTTTGTAGAATAAAATAAACCACCATTAATTTTCCACTATTTTTTTCAAACTAATGAAAATCTCCTTCTTTCTCAGACATTTATTTTCTATTTAACGAGCTAATTGATTATTTTTAATTATTAAATAAAAGAACCTTGAATATTGTCAGCCAATTAAAATTATTGCCTTAGTCATTTTTTTACCAAATGTAGTTTTTTAATTCAGGCTTCCATTTTTGACAAATGTTTGAAATTTTAACTCAAACCAAATGGTAGTTATTTCATACGCAATAATTAAAATGTAACCATTTTTTTTTTTCAAAAAAAGTTTTTCAAATTTTCTCGAAATGCCAAAAAATCATTTGAGCAATTATTTCAGCAAGCACTTGATATATTTTTTGAGTGTTTCGATGATACTTCTTATCAGAATTCCAGGTTTAACTCAAATTGTAAAGTATGCTTTGGGTTCAAGTTGACTATATAAAAAGCTTGTTTCCTATATGAAGACTATTTCTTATCTGAAGACTCTCTCTCTCTTGTTCCTGCCGTGAGGGTTGCTCGGGCAGCAGGTCGAGACTAAGTCATCACATTTTACGACAATTTGGTGTCAAGTGATTCAATCCAAGATCCTCAGTGCAATTGATCCAATAAGTTTTGGTTTGTCCAACTGACAGACCCGGCGCCACGGGAGGGCATTCCGGGGCCGTGCCCCTCCAAATGACTGCTTGTGCCCCCCCAAATGACTGCTTGTGCCCCCCAAGCAAGGACTGTGCCCCGAAGAAATTAACAGGCTCGGGGCTGCTGGAGTGCAAATCGAGGCCTAAAACTCCCAAATTGGTGTTTACCGCTCTAGAATTCGCGAGCAAGAACTGTCTTTTCGTAATTTTTGTGGACTCACACGAGATTTCATAAAACTTTTGGGACGAACACCTTTTCTTTTTGGTCTTCACTAAAAAATTCGTTGAAAATCGGAAGAATTTTGAGACGACAACCAGAATTTGTGGAAATATTTGTTCTGAAGACCTTTTTTTTTTTAATTTGGTCTTCACCTTTTTCGTTTGATCCACACTAGAATAAACTTCTCGTGCCCCGTGCCCCCTTCGATTTCACATAAATTAAAACTTCTCGTGTCCCCTCAAAATTTATTTCTGCCCCTCCAGTCACGCTATCCTGGCGCCGGGCCTGCCAACTGATCTTCTTCCATTTGCTTTCGCAAGTAAAGTTGTTTGGAAAACAAATTTTAAATTCTAATTGCAGAGATTTCGTTATTGTAAAAATAATGTTTAATAGAAGTTTTTATTTGAAGATTGTTACGGAATAATGCAAACGAGAAATTACAATTATGATCAAATCTATTTTGTTTAGAGAGTAAGCTAAGTCAAATCATACAAATATGCTTTGCTAGATTACGGTAATAAACAAAAGCAGATTACGGTTATCTTCATCTATATGTAAAATATCGATATTACTCTTGAATGCTTTGATCTTTGCAAACTATTATTGCCCAATTTGAATTCTGTCTATTCTTTTGTAAGATCATAAATTTTTTATCTTTTTGTTTATGATGGTTGACACATAAATTGTTGTCACGAAAACAAGCAAAGTGCATTGCAAAAACTTTTGCACTCATGTACTGGTGCATTGCAAATAGCTTCTTCGTAAAAATAGAATACGTGCCTTGCTGCATTGCAAAACAATATTCAACGACTAACGTATGTCTGCAACAAGCTGTTTCATTGTTTTTTCCATCTTTTTGAGGGTTAAAAAAAGTTAGTGACCACTAACGACACCCCGAATGCCTTACTCAGAATGCAAGAGTCTGCTCAGTCCGGGGCCCGATAGCAGTTGGAGGTCCACGTTTTCTGGGACAAAACTAAATGAAGCCAAAAAAGGTCTCCTTTAATTGGGATCTACTGGAATTCATTCCAGTTTGAAGCAGAAACCGAAAAAAGTCTTTCAAAAAAGTTGGGCCAGATCGACAACTAACTGCTGCCTGCATAACATGATTAAAGTTGAAAATATTGAGACAAACTTGGTGGCATCCCAAATACCTTACTTCAGAAATTCAGATCCACTATGTACTTGATCACCAATATGTCTTGAAAATTTGCAGATTATGCGTACATCCGTTACTTTTTTTAGATTTCAAATTAGAAATATTTTGCAGCATTCTTTGCGTTATTACTCCAAGCATTCAAAAGACCAGTACTGCTCTCACTTGTTGTCGTGTAATAGCGTGCGTTCGAAAGCAAACTGCTAACCAACAAGGTCGTAACAGATAAATCAAAGCTATTTTTATTGATTTAAAACACATATAAACAATTTCGGAAAAAATAGGACTGCCAGCAGGCTTTCAAGTCGCACAATATGGCTTCCGAACGATCGGTACATAAGTTTTACGATGTTTGTACACCTGCAATAAAACCTTTATTTTTTTAATATATAAGCTTGGGTGATCAGCTGATAATACACAGGGTTGTAACTTGCAATGCATATGCAGCACTGTTTGCCTCTATTCCATTTTAGCATTATTAACAGATCGGTGAAGGTATTTGAGGCTTACAAATTTTAATCAAATATTTTGTTGTACTGCGTGGGTGCAGATTAATGCAAAGTATTGAAATTATTTTGATAAAGACTGTAAGAACTAAAAAAATGCTAAAGTTTGTTGAGATTTTACACCGTACTGTAATGATGGAAATTGTTGTACATCGACTGTGTTTTGTGGGAAAATATTCAGTCTATTTTGTCGATTGGTGTGGATGTTGTGTACAGTGGTGCCGAAACAAGGGAGAATGGGGGGATATATCCCCCCCAATAATTTGACTGTATACCCCCCAACAACTTGAGTATGGTCTTTATCTGCATCTCCTCCAATAATTTGACTCTGGTGTGCATCTGAGCGCAGGTCAGTACCTAAAAAAAGTGTTCCATTTCTGGTGAAGACCTTTTTTTTTGGTCTTCACTTAATTTGCTCACCTGAAAAAAGTCTTGGTTGAGGTTCATCCCCCCCAATGTTGAAAATAGGACAAAATTGGGGTAAAATTGCAAATTATCCCCCCCAATGCTCAACAAAGATTTGCACTACTGGTTGTGTATGACGTTTTCTCAATGTACAGTTAGTAACACACCGTCAAACTACTTCATTCTTCTCTAAAAAATATCGTAATGTTGATGTTTCCAAATATCAAGACGAAAATTTCGTTTTTCGAAGAACATGGATGACGCTTGTTTAGAAATAAATAAGTGAAAAATAAAAAGCCAGTTCAAGAATGTCTACAATTGCCTCAACAACAAGTAAACAGCAGATAGTTCAGGCGAAAAACAGAAAGCAACAAACAATTTCGCATTCCTGTAGCAAATTTATACCAACAAAACAAACATAGTTATATGCTTGTATTTTCCTTTAAGATTATTGACTATGACGTTCAAAAAAAACTACAAAAAAGTTATAGACTAAAGCTACCCTTTTTCATAAAACCTCGCGTTTAGTAGGTGAAAACGCGAAAACAAGTTAACAATAGCTTAGGATATTTTGTATGATCACCAGCGTAGTTAGGTTCATAGTAACAATAGAACATTATTTGATTGATTGCTGGTTTTATGGGTGATGATTTGTTTGTCACCACTTTAACTCGGCCAATTTAACCTGTTTTCCGTGCGCAGAATTGCGTATAGTTTGCTGGGAAATGCGAATGAAAAAGAATAAAATATTTATCAGATATGCATCTGCGAGTCGAGCGGTAGCGCATTCGTCTCTGGTCCAGGAGGTCTGAGATTTAAATCTCGATCCGATCCAATCGGGCACAGTGTTGCCAACTGCTCGCCACCACTGCAACATTTGTTCGAAAAGAGCTGTGTTGTTCGCAGGCTCAATAACGCGAAGATGGGTTCCGCAAACTCGTTACACGCTTCGGCGTATTACAGCGAGTATAATGAAAGATTTCATTTGAAAAAAAATAAAACAGTAGGTCGTGTGCATTATCTTTTTTTTTTTAAAGGAGAGTATGAAGTTTATATTCTCACGGAATTTTACGGAATCAACAGAGGAAATCGAACTCCCCGAACATGTGACTCCGACTTCACATTTTTTCTGCTAAATTAGCTGAGAAGATAAATATTTTGCTTGACAAGCGTAACTTTTCTTACAGGCGTAAATGACGTCATTAGTGCGTTACTCTGAATGGGTTACCTACGTAATAATAGAATGACATCACAATAAATAATAGCTTATATTTTACTAACAAAATAAATCACCGGAAAGTCTCAGTTTAAAAATAATTGTAAAATGCTTTTGGCCTTCACAAAGAGCAATCTACAAGGGTGATTTAAAAACACCCCCATTGAAAAGCAACCAAATTGGGTGTAATTAAAGAGTACATTAATAGGAAGTTTTTTTAGTTTGAAATAACCACGATAACGTATGTTTATTCAGGGCTTTGTTGATGAATGATTCACACATTTATGCCACACGCATGCGCTAACTTCATAAAGATTCCTTTTACAAAATCGATTGATTCCAATTTCCAAGAAGCTTATGGTAACACCGGCCGATCTCAAACTTTGTTTGGGTTGATTTCATTTTTTAGACCCAAAATTGGTCCTTGCTTTTCTTCATTAATATTATGGTTTTAAACCTTAATTTAAATTTTTTTATAATTTTTAATCTGCAAAGCTATAGGCTTTTAGCGGAAACTGAACAAATTAATTTCTACCAAAAGAAACTATCGAAACAAAATTTTTCATTTTGGTTGCTGCTTGCAAAGTTCAGTTGAGTTTAAATCAAAATATCTTGAACTTGCTTACGAAAAATATTGTTAGAAAAGACAGAAAACGGTAAACTTAACAGGATGCCTCTTACTGCTTTTTGATGTATATTATTACTGAGGCCAATTAGAATGTCACCTACAAAGCAAACGATAAGACTTAGTAACTATGCAAGTACCTTTCTGTTTATCTTTGTTTGGTGCTATATGCCTTTAGTTAAAAATAATCTCATCTAATTTTATCATCAATTGATTTAGCATCGATAAACAAACATTAAAATTGCTATACTATTTGTCAAAAACTTCTAACGCTGGCTCTGATTTAAAAAAAGTTTAACCGGAGCACCCCTGTCAAAAACGATTTATTTGAATAATTACGCAACAAAAAGGCAAGAAAATTATAATATTTTCACCAGTTTTGAGCTTTATCGTTAATTTAACTGCTTCTAAACCATTTCATCACAAATTTCGATGAAACAGTCTTCACCTTCCATATAGCGCATGAGTTCAAACCCGGTATTGGGTATTGTATTGTTTTTAAAACACAGAAAAAAAATTTAGAAAGTTATTATTTAAGTTTTTACTACGGCAACACGGTTGCGTTTCCAAAACCTTACAAGCTACAACATTCTGTAATTATCAAGACCCTTCTGTAAAACAAAACTCTGGAAAGCTTTTTGTTCTTCGTCGTTTAAGCACTTGTTTCTTTATCAACAAACAAAGAGGTGCAAATATGTATGAGCGAGTAGATGATGTTGTTATCCACGTTCTGGAGTCCATCAGTTGGAAGCTTGAACAGTATGTTAGGCAGGATAACATGATGTGGTTCGAGGCCTGTTTTTCTGTCCAACATTCTCATGTTGCGCTAGCGGTCAGTCCTATTTGCTCACGCATAAGGGGAAGCGACAGATGCCAGTTTTCAGCTGTGCCTTTGTCCATATGTCGATGGTCCAGTGGTTCTCAATCTTTTTTTGAAAGCGACCATATTTAATGAAAAATTAAACATGAAAAATTTTGCGACCCATGAAAGCTTATTAAAGGTCTTAACATAGTGAACCCACAAATTTCTGCGGGTTCGATCAGTCTCGTGTATCGCAAAAATTTTCGTAATGTAGATTGTGGGGTCAAGACCAAAAAAAAAGGTCTTCATTCCCGAAATCTTGAAACCACAAATTTCCGCGTGTTCCAAAAATCTGCAAGTTTCACTACTTGTGTCTTTGTACATGTTTACAAAAAAACAAGCGACCCAAAAGAATTGTTAGGCGACCCAACTTTGGGTCGCGACCCATAGTCGAGAACCTCGGGGTTAAAAGTTTGCATTACAGTGCAGTAAGCTTATACTAATTTGGAGATGAAAAATTTTCGGTTTGTTGAAGGTACTTCAGGTACAGTTTAAGATTTTTTTTTCTTATTTATTGTCAGCTATTAATTAATTCGAGATCCATTTTTAAATCAACTTCTTAAGAAATTTTCAAACAATATGACGTAAGACGAACGTCATACGTCAAATCCAAACTGTTTTATAGTAAATTTATTGGGACGTCCCACACGCAAAGACTGTTTGCTAATAATTTTTTTTTTCGTGAACATATGAGCTGTAGCCGCATGTTGTATGTCATTCAAATGAATAGTATGACTTCGAACTAGAGAACAATTGGCAGTAAATGAATATACAGTATTAACCACTTGACACAACGTTATTTCCGCTAGATACTTCCTCAATACTGTTTTCTTTTCCTAAGTCCAAGAATGCCTCATCAATTTCAATAAAAACTTTGGAGCAATAACATACTGAGCTTTTTCGTCAGTTTTGAAGTTGATAAAATCTTTAAAAATACATGAGTACCAATTTCAATCTATTTTGCTAAATTTAAAAAACCCAAGATCATCATAAAAACCATATTCAAATAAATAAATAATTTATTTTCAACGTTTTCAACTCGTGGAATAGACAGATTCCAACAATTTGTGCAAAAATTCACGACGCAATGTTCCATTTCTCAAACCAATTTTATAGCCCTTAGTCATCATCCGCCAAACTGCCAATAATAAAATTCACAATTACCAACGCAAAGTAGAGACATAGGTCGCACTCATTGTTTAGATTTTCGTAAACATTCTGTTTGATTTAGTTACAGTTATATTGCATACTATAATCCAATGCAGTATGTCTGCTTTATATCAATATCTCTGCTGTTACGTACGTATGTTATACTTTTACGCACATTTTGGTTGCATGTTTCCAATAAAAAAGTTTGGATTTTGAGTTAAATGTTTCACGTGGGTTTTCATACTATTGAAATGTTTGTTGAATTGTTATTGGAATTAATCAATCAATTAATATTACTATTATTGAAAATTTTTTTCAAAAAAATGTAATTTGCACTTAAAACTTATTTCATTGTTTAGTTTGTGAGATTATGAAAGTGTCAAAGTGTTTCGGTAAGTAGATGTTTTCAAGTTGTCAAAAAAGGTGTTTCATTATCTCAAATTATCTCACAGTATGCTCACAAAATATTTTAAATCGCTACTTGGACGAAAAAAATTATTGCTGAGTAGCAACTTTTTTATCAGTGACTTTTTCAATATCCGTTATGAATGTTTCTTTAAGTCTGAGCTGAATGATGACAAAATAATTTCTTTGCTTTATGAATTAAAATTAGTACAATAACTCAACCAGATCAAATCTATCAAATCAAATCAATTCTATAAATTAAATCAATTCTATCAAATAAATTCTATCAAATCAAAATCAATTGAAATCAATCAAATCAATTTTATCAAATCAATTCTATCAAATCAAAATCAAATCTTTCATTATACTCGCTGTAATACGCCGAAGTGTGCAACGAAGTAGCGAGGGCCATTTTCGCGTTATTGCGCATGCCGGCAACACAGCTCCTTTTGAAGAAATATTGCAGCGGTGGTGGACCGTTGGCAACTCTGTGTCCGATTTGACCAGTTCAAGATTTGAATCTGAGACCTCCCGCATCAGACACGAAGGCGTTACCGCTCGCAGATTCTATTTACCAGCAAAACCAAAGACAAGGATTTTCTGCAACCTTGCACAGTCAGAAAACTTCCGAAAAGATCATAAAGGAAGATTTGGAAGCAAAAAAGATGCCCATTATTTCAGCCCTAATCCAGTAAAAATGGTCTCACAAACTAACGCATTTTCTTTTTTTTTATGTCTTGCATATTTTTACATGACTAGTTGGGAATCCACACTCCAAAGACCACAAGCCTATAATAACCTTCGTTTTTCTTTCTCACCCTATCACCCTATTAAAAATTCCATATTGGATTGGTTAATAAACATGTAAAACAAAAACTTAAGTTTCACGGAATTGTAAATGGTTGGAGAAATTTCGAATTCTGCATTTATGTCTGATAGTCTGGTTTGCATGACATTTAAAAGCACAATTCGTCGAATCTATAAATTCAACATTTTAAAAGAGTGTAAGCAGCTCTAAATAGTTAGAAAGAGCAGTTTTTTGTGTAAATCACATGCTGGTTGAAAAGAATTTCTGCTTCACAACAGAAAATTATTTTGGGCGTGTTCAACATTACGATTTTTATGATACAGGAAAAGTGACTTAGCACAAAAACCAAACAGAACAAAGCTAAGAGCGTTCAAGTACTTTCGCACTTAGTGCACAGTGCTTAGGGCTAGCAATGTACAGCATTTTGAGAAAACAGCCAGATATGGTCGATGCAGATTGTAGAGGCCTGAATAAAGGCAAAAGTCTTTAGACAAGAGAATAGATTAGCGCTGCTTATCAATAAATATTGAATGGAAGCAAAATCGGCAACTCGTACTTTAGAAGAACCATACGTATTCGAATATGTGTACTTTAACTCAAATAACTTATAGAAATAGCTGTAACTGTTTGAACCAAATAATAATCTTCAAAAGTATATCAGAAGATTTTACCCAGTAAAAATCGCTAATCTGTTGATCTTGATAAAAAGATTAATGCCGTAAGATAAAATACTGAAGTAAACGTTTCAACTGTCTTAGTTCATCAACACAGGGTTGTAAACGGGCCGACTAGTTGAGGCCCGAACTCGGCCCAAGTCCGAAAACTAATTTGAAGCCCAAATCATGCCCGAAAAAACCTGAAAGTTAAGTTAAATCTGAAAAATTTAGCAATGTTGCCCAGTTATTTCGATTATATTTTAGTGCACCGAAAACAAAAAGTACGTCTCAGGCCCGAATTAAGCCCGCAAGTTTTGTCAACTTTAGACCCGAACCCGGCCCGAACCTGACCCGAAAAGCCCGGCCCGACTTACAACTCAGCATCATCAATACATTTAATAAAAAAAGAGTAAAACGCGGATTATTATTTTTCTCTTTGTTTTATTCAGTATTGAATTCTACAATACTATATTTAATCCTCTACATAATAATTTGTAATTACATCTTTGCTTACCAAGTTGTTTTTACTAGAAGACAGCGAAGGGATGTTGGGGTCATCGAGTCAATCTGCCCTCTGTCCGCCAGAGCTGGATTAAGGCTCGAAGTAAAGGGATGAGGTGCTGGCAGATTACAGTCAGAGATCCTCACGAAAACTTTCATTTCTCAAGAAGAGTATTAGATTTCCGATCTATGTTAACAGCAAACGATTCTAATCGATAACCTTTTTAAGAGGATCATCCCTTTTTTACGAAGTAATTTTACCTTAAGATGTGCTCTTGGACTTCTATATTTTTGCCGTGCAGAAGGAGGCCCTTCATTTGAAACTCTTTTTTGAGACTAGAAGCTTTGGCGGGGAACTCAGGAGCAATTGCTTCGCGAGCCTCCTCCCCGAATACGGCTTTTGGAAAAACTCCTAGAAAAGTGGTAAAATACTATTAAGAAACCATCCAGATGGATGTAGATAATTTAGCTTCAACATGATAAATGACCACGTGAAGCTTTGTAGTGCCGCCATTGTCAATAGTAGAAGCGTGATTATAACAAACACGAGGGAGCTTGTGACCGTAGCTTTAAAATTGGCTTTTCTTGAGCAAATACTCTTACAACTTAAACGGTATAACTTGTAGGAATGCAAACAACGAAAAATCAAAAGATTTATCGAGCTCTCTGATTGATAAAGATTATTTGTATTTGGATAATAATAATAGCACTAATAAACTCCTTCATATTTTCAACTACCGAAAATTTGTTGCATCACAGAAAAATGCCTCGATTTCGACACGAGATGTATTCTATCATGTCTCTGATTTTGTGATCACAAATTCGAGTTTCAACCAATTTTGACGATCTGAACAAAGCCCGATCTGCAATGAGCATAGAGTAGTGAGGGTATTCCGTATTCGTACTCATATTCGTATTGACCTAGCCAAATACACAGAATATACAAAAATATTTTGACAACATTATGCCCACATAATGTTTTGCATATGTATAATATTGTCTTGCGTTTATTTATTTCTGAATCTTAGCGAATGCATTTAGGAATTCGAAGATCAGAAAGCATAGCATATTTCAGCTAGTGAGAGCGAAAGGAAAGTACCTTGTACCGAATGCCATCAAATGTCATCAACATGAACATTGGACATTGCCAATTACGTACAAAACTATATAGTGTATGGGTGTGCTGTATAGTCAAAATATCTCTGTAGGCCGACACTTGGGTATATTTTGACTTAGTCGTCGTTGTTCTTGTTATGGTGCATAATTATACTCCTGTCACCGGACAGCGTCAGACGCTAACTATTGGATGATCCGGCCTCATTTCATTGCAGTAACTATTTCGTCTTGGGAGGAATCCCCGCCTGCTTAGGAGTCCAATGATCCATTGTTCCTGTGGATTTCTTCAAATTCTTGTCCATTGAATTTGCTGCCTGTTCGAATAAGCCACCAAGCAGAGATTGAGGCAACAACGAGACCAGAGTGTGGGTAAAACTCAAATCATGCGATTAGATTAGTCATAAAACCGACGTGTTTATCATCTCGGCCTCGCTGCTCTAGTCAATGCAAATACACACTAACAAAGCCTAATTTCAATCAATGTCGTTTTGAATCAGTCTGTCATAAAATATTGTCCATTTGACCTCCTCTTATGCCTACTGCTCACAATAATGACTCACTTGAAGTCGATGTTATAGTTTTGATTAAACTGCCTTTGTCATTTTTTTAATAGCGTTTTGTGATTGATTTTAGTATACACTGCTCTCCAGAGATTTCAAGTTATGCCCAATTGTCCATTTGATGATTTCATTTGACTACAGCGGTTTCTGAGTTTTGACTGAAAACTGCAAGCGTTTATTTAGATCTTGCGTCTGCTTGCTTCAAAGCATAGTTTATTATAGGTTTGCCATATTTTAAATTAGAAAATAGGGACAGAATCAGAACACCGCAACTTTTTTCCAACTTTGGGGTGAAGATTAAAAAAGGTCTTAAGATGAAGGCTTAAGATGAAGACCAAAAAATACGGTTTTCACCTTAGGAAAACCTACGGTGCAATTACAATACATTCTGGGACAAAAATTTTTGCTCTCTCAGAAAGACCAACCGTAAAATTAAATTCCGGGAGAAAATGGTTAACCTGTCGGGGCACCGGGACAAGGCCTCAAAAACGGGGCTGTATCGGCGAAAATAGGACGTATGGCAAGTTGGCAACCCTATGCAATGGCCCTTTTCGAAAACTCCGCTTGTGTCAAATCCGTTTTCTACGGGGCTGTTTTTGGTGAGGTAGTTTCAGGCGAGGCCGATGTCGGCAAAGCCGGTTCGTCAAAGTTCGTTTTCGGTCATTATTTTTTGATTGGTCATCGTCATACTGGTAAAATTGCTTCGATCTCATGGCACGAGGAGAAAAAAGCGACCGCATGGTACTTGTCGAGAAAAAAAACGATCGCTTTTTTCTTTTTCTGCATGCTTTTTTCTTTTGCTCGGTCAATAGTTCATCGTGGAATCGCCGCTCGTAGCTGATGCGATTGCGGTCGGGCATGTCGGACAGAAGTGGTAATGAAAAGGTGCGGCATGGCTACTGTGGTTACTGCGATGTAGTTTCTCTGTCACGAAAAACAGTAGCGCTATAGAAGCTCGTAATTCAAAAGATCGGAATATTAGTGCGAGTGTGTATAGTTGAGAAATGAGATTAAGTTTAAGTTAATTTCCGGTAAGGCTGTAGTTTTGGATGCTGATATCAGCAGTGAAGATGCGTTGTTTGAACTGTTTGTAAGGTCGGATCATGCTGGTACTGATAGTCTAACTCCATTTACGGCCGTTGACGGAAATTGTATATTATTTTGAATCTATTACCATAATTTTGTCATCAACATACTGAATTTTGAATTACGTGATCACAAATTTGGCGTTTGGAATGAAAGTTGGTGCAGTAAATTGCTAAGATCTTTTTATGGCACGTAGAAACGGAGCACTAAAAGTCCGAAGTTACCGGATATCCTACCATATTTTTCATTTTTAACATAACGGTACGCCTGAGAATCGAGCTATGTATTCCGGTTACTCTCGGGTCTATTCGATTATTTAGATTATCATTAAGATGAAGTCTGCAAGAATTATGCACTGTTTATAAACTTGCTTGAAGAACAGCAATACGTTTAATTTTGTTCAAATTTGGTTAGTTTTTGAACTTCGCACATGTGTGTAGAGCAGTAGCGTAGCCAGGGGGGGGGGGGGGCAGGGAGGGGCTATAGCCCCCCCCATTGGCATGTCAACCAAAATGCAGTATGAGAAAAACACTACGTTTTTAGCACTTTTGAGACTGTTTTATGCACTGGAGTGGACTAAATAGTGATTTAAAACATCTTTTGAAACATATGTTCAGGGGGGGGGGGGGCTAATTTGTCAAAAATGAAACTAACAAATAAATGAAAACTTTGAAAAATGGTCAAAATTAAGCAATCAAATTTGATCGCAAGTGTCAAAATGCTGAACATAGGTGTCATCAACAAATATACTATAAACTAAGGAATAGGGGAGGGCTATTCAGTGTTAGTTAATTACCAACCATTTCTCTCAAATCTCTTTTCATTAGCCCCCCCCCCCCCCCGCTCAATTATTTTTCTCTATAAACTGTATACGAAATAGATTACATCGTGTGAGTTTATTGAATTATTCGATTTTATAATTTACCAGCATCTAAACAAGAGAACTAACATTTTACCATGATCCACCTCCCAAATAGCCCATTTATGCCACCAGTTTAATCATGTTTGCACTGCCAATTTTAATGCGACGTTGTAAAAGCATTATTTTTTAATCAAAATAGCCCTAAAATGAAGTTATTTTTGCAAAACAAATGCAAAATTTTTGAGCGCTGGGGGCTCCGCCCCCAGACCCCCAAAACAGCCCCCCATTGCGAATTTCTGGCTACGCGCCTGGTGTACAGAGACAAATGATGGAAGTGGTGTATTCTTCCGAAAGGGAGATTCCTCGAGCCCCAGCTTGAGCTTGTCTCGTTTTTGAGATGATGAAGCACGAAGTCACTTAGACTTAAGGTGAAAGCACTTGACGAATATGTCAAGATTATTGAGATTCGATCGACAATTTTCTCGCATCTCGGACACTGCTTGTTGTGAAGTATACTGTTTGCAGTGCGTGTGTACAATGTTCAATGTGTTGTATAGATTTTCTGACATGTAATTTGCCATAATTTTAAAAACATTGCAGATCTAAAAACAAGGTAAAACAGTGCTGGAAATAATGATAGTAATTAAGTTTTAATAGGCTAGGCGTTGCTTAAATCTTTCTTGAATGACGTAAGTTGGATTTATGGAATGAAAAACATTCTTTCGTCGGATTAATTTAAGTCGCTAAAAGTGCATGCTATCTTGTAGAAGAATTTAGAAGAAACTACGAAAGCGCAATGGATTTCAAAATTATAACAGTAAGCAATGTGTCTTGACTAAATTTTTTTGATTTAGTTTTTATTTTGTGCCTAACGTATATTTTTGTTTTTTTTGTATTTCGACATTGAAAAGTGGCATGTTTACATATACGTTTGCAGAGCATACTGTTTATGATACTGGTGCTGCTCCGAACAAAAACCTGAGAAAAATCGTTGCCGCTTGTATTCAAAGCACATCAAAGCATCGGCGGAGATAAATCCGTCCACAAAAAGTTGTCTGGTCATGTCGTTTATCGCAGCTTGCCGCTATTCCTTTTCTTTTTGTTCATCGAGTCATGTTTGCTCGACCTATCCGAATAAGATTTTGAAGCATATCGAATTGCAAGGCGTGAAGATTTTGTTTTCACACATGCATATTCAGACTGGAAAATCTCTTCAAATGTCTACTGACGTTTCCATGAATGAATGCATTATACGATTATACTTTTCAACTGCTGATATAGGCCAAAATAAAATACAGTAGTTAGTCCGATTTCTGTTGAAATAGTTTATGATGCCAATGCTGCAAAAATCATTGGATTCGCTTGGAAAAGTGTCTTGAGTATTTTTTATGATTAGGTAGCTGCAGACGCGTAGCCAGAAATCTGCAATGGGGGGGCTGTTTGGTGGGTCTAGGGCGGAGCCCCCAGCGCTCGAAAATTTTGTATTTTTTTTTGCAAAATAACTTAATTTAGCCCTATTTAGATAAAGTGGCAGAAAAATTAGCAGTACAAAAACATGATTATACTAGTTGCATAAATGGACTATGTGGGAAGGAGCTATTGCTGGAATTTCAGTTCTCGTATTTACAAGCTGAAGCTCGTAAATCATAAATTCCCATACCGGTAGTTCAATACAACTCTCAAGGAGTAATCTATTTCGTCTATATTTTATAGAGAAAGATATAATTAGGGGGGCTAATGGAAGGAAGTTTGAGAGAAGTGATTGGTAATTAACTAATACTGAATAGCCCCTCTCTATTCTTGAGCTTATATATGTTTTGATGAAACTTATGTTAAGCATTTTTCAATGAGCGATCAAATTTGATTTCCAATTTGTGGCCTTTTTTCAAAGTTTGTTTCTGATGAATGAGTTTTATTTTAGCCCCTCCCCCCTAAATAAACCTTTCAAAATATGCTTTAAATCACTTATTAAGTCTATTCCAGTGTAAAAGACAGTCTCGGAAGTGCTAATAACGTAGTACTGTTTTTATTCTGCATTGTGGTCGGCAGGCCAGTGGGGGAAGGGGGGGCTATAGTCCCCCCCGCCCCCTGGCTACGTTACTGGATAGCTGACCACAAAGCGACGTTGCGGTTGCAAAAATCTCATTGGCAACTTTGCACTTGCGGCTGGTTTAGGACAAGGCATCAACTTGATAACGCCGGGTAGGACCATCGTACTGATAAGACTGTGTGGGTTTTCTCTGTCTTCGCTGCTAGTCTCGCCTTTGTTGTCAAGTTTGGTTTGGCATGTGAGGAGTTGCGGCTGTTCTTTTGTAGTTTAAACCGCCATTTATTCCAATTAACAGTTTAATTAAATCAGGTTGTTAAAAGGAAGTGCGGCGGTTTGTCGTTTCATATCGACCAGATCAGCCTAAAAAATTAGGTCTGAAGGGATTAATTCTGGTCCGATTTTGGGATCATAACATATGGTTTATGCGATTTTGAGACGCAGAAAGATTTTGTACTAAAAAGATTAAGAAACTGAACCCAAAAAGCAGTTCATTTTATGCGACCATTTGACCTCTTTTCGAAAGGTCAGAAAGATTAACGGACGAGAGAGAGCAAGGGCTCAAAATAGAGCCTATAAAATACGACCTGTGCAAAGTGTACAAAATTCAGCTACACCAGGGAGTCTGTAAACAACTTTTAAAATGCAAGCTAGGTGAGTGAAAGGACAAAGGTTTATAATTGCATACTAGTTACTTTGCAAAACTAGAATACAAAATATTGAATAGATGCAGAAATAGTTTGCTTTACATGCGCAACGAATTGTAAAAAGCAAAAGTAAAATGATTTTTTCGTCCTGTTGTTTGGCGCTGTTTCATGTGAAAAGTATAGTTTGATAGCTAAATTAGTTGAGAGTTTGCTCCTCTATGTCGCTACCAACTTTGCAAATTCAATCACGTACTGTAGTTATGTTTCAAAAACATCCCCATGGTCCTGACATGTTTTCTACTAAGACATAATTTTTTGTTTATGTATTTTTATCATTGAAAAATGGAATAGTTTGGACCAGCAATGTTGCTTTGTGACGAAGCATCACGCGATCTTCTGAACCACAGTCTTGAAACAGCAAGCCTAAGACATCATTATCACTCGTTGCCTCGACTCTCTTAAAGTTACGTTCTCAGCGTCGTAGAAAATAGAATATAGTTTTATGCTTTTTTTTACAATATTAATGAATATGTCATGTAAAGCCAAAAAACTTATGTTATACAGCCAATAGAAAGATATGTAAATAAGGTAAATTGAACTGGCCTTGTCTTTAGACATAGACAAATTTGCATTTATTTATCAACCAAAATTATTGGTCTTCAGGTGTTACTGTAGGCCTACTATGCAAACTCTATCAAGTCGAAGATAACGTTTGAAATTTTCAAGCAGCGCATAGTTCAATTAAAGAAACGTTGTCATCTAGGAAGAATAATCTCACAAGTCAACATCAAGTCAATCAAACGGAATGGGCAAAAGTTTGCAGTATTTTGAGAAAACTCATCTTAACATGCAAATTGCTGGCGCGTTTTTGAGGTGCTAAGTCAGGGGCCGCATTATGCAGTGTTAGGTAAGAATGACGACATTGTAAGGTTGTTTGTTTGAAAGAGCTTACGAAGCCGTATTCCTCGCTGTGTGGTGCATAATAATCCTCAAATACCTTTTTTTTTAATTTTAAACGCACTTTTTAAGACGAATAGAACTATTTGCTTGGTGAGACGCAGAATGGCTGAAGCAAAAACACTCTCAAGTTCTCTACGGGATTTCAACAGTTTTTCTTCGCGAAAAAGCAAATACTTTTAGTTTGTCAAATTTTGTTCCATTGTAGTACTTTCAACGTTACCAAGCACGAGAAGTTTTTCCGCAAAGCTTTAAATAGCTATTTTTTTAAGCCAACGTTTTGCTGACCCCCAAAACATTTTGAGTCTTACCATTAGACTGTGCTCAAAATAACTGTAAAGACTGGAGACACCTTCTGACGCTGTTTGAAGCAGCATAGCTGAGTAGATTTCTAAACTAATTTAATGGCTATGAAAAGAATTACTATTGCTTTGACTATGATAATTGTCTGCCCCAAAAAAACAATATTTTTCTTCGTGTAAATCACAAATAAGATCACTGGCTTTGAGGTATGTTGTTGGGTACACAACGGTAATTTGACTTGTAGGTTGACAGTTATGATGAAGCTTACGTAACCTGCGCAAAAAAGGATGATTTTACAAATTTAGCAAATATCACCTCCGCAAAGTGAAGATGAAAAATTTCTCAAACGAGAGGTTTGCGTGCCAAGTTTCGAAGCGTAAAACTTTACGATGTTATTAAAAACACTCTTAATTAAAACGATTTTACACTTGGTAAGCTATTCTGGTTATTTCGCGGCGTCGGTAATGGTTTAGTCGCTGCTACTCTGGGCTCTCAGTGGCGCCAATTTTGCGAAAAGAAAACAAAGAGTAATATAATTTTGTTCTTTTCAATATCTTTTGCTGTGAAATGTTCGTTGTTGTCTGTATATTTCGTGAGAATCAGTCCAATATAAGTTTGAAAAATCAACATTGTCTTTGTTTAAAAACTTTGTCCGGAACTATGAATCTACTAAAAATTAATTTTCGTACAAATCTAAATGTCTTTTTAGTCAAGTGTAGTCTCTTTCGAAAAGTGACGGCCTTGGAATTGGGCACTTGGGCAGTCTCGAGAGCAAAGTATAAACAGCTGAGAAGTTGTGGAGGCCTATCTAAATACAAATATGAAAAAGATACTTCGGAGATGCCTCAGTACAAAGTGCTGACAGTCGAGATCGTTCCGAGTGAAAATTGCCATTAGTGTTCTGTCTTAAGCGTCTAAAAACCGTGATACTGTAATAGAAGTGCGACTTAATCTAAGAACAAAAACGATTGCCAGAATAGAACTAAGCATTGCAATTTATTAGAAGCATTTACGTAAAAGCAAAGCAAAACGCGGTAAATACGTTGCTACGCGTATTGCTCAGTTCTATTCTGGCAATCGTTTTTGTTCTAAGATTAAGCAGATTCCAGCCATTATGCTCGTAAGTGCGACTTCATTTCCCACTGCGAGTTTCAGAACACAGTGAAAGTGCTGTTTGGACAAAAAGCGCAACTTTTATCACTTAAAACTGTGACAAATACACGTATCGCGTGGTGGGGAAAGTGTGCCCCGTAGGGCTATAAATTACCGGAAAAGTGACGCTAACGTGCCTGATAGAGCAATAAAAATTAGCAAATCCACAGTATCTAAGCACGTCATTGCGGTGCCGACCCCTTGTTTTGCCATCTCAACCCCGGTAGGCAATTTTACAGGGGTGCAAATAGTTGACTCGGCACTTTAAAGCTCATTGTGTTGTTGAAATGCTTTCGATTGTTGGCGGAAATATGCGAGTTACGTCATCGCATTGCGGTATGAAGTAATTGTCCGCTAATCGATCAAGGTTAATAACTAAACGACTCTTTTAATCCTTGTTGTGCGATTACGCTTAAAGCCCAACCGCACTTAGCCTTATGTCATGAAACAGCGACATTTCAATTTCATATTTTAATCCAAACTTGACATTGTTTGGGTTGAGGTCTTGGGCAGTCGCCAGCAAATGAAAGGTGATGATTTGATGTGAATCTTCTTAGTTGGAATCTTAATCAATTGTCAATGTGAAGGAAAACTATTACGACTGTCATTTGCGACTGATTATTATCGACCATAATTTAACTATTCGTGTATTTTATAGCAACCAAGCGCATATGCAGTATGAGCTTTTTGTCTTGGACCTTGAATAATATGTGCTGCGAGTTACGAATTTAAAATTATTGTTTTGGTGTATGCGTATGCTACTGCAAATCCACTGGCGATAACTGTAGATTGGGATATTATGGAAAGGTCAATGTGCCAGTTATGGGTCCAAGCACTGGCATAACTGACGCGGGAAGGGGGAGCTGAGGATATTTGTGTACCTGCCCTCCCAGATGCAGGCCCCTTTTCCGTTTGCAACGAATTTCCAGAAAAAAGCAAACGACAACAGCGGAAACATGCCCTCATCTAAATCTGACGAAAAAAAGCAACGCTTTTTTTGGTCTTCACCTAAATTTTGCGGAAAAAAGCAACTTGTTTTTGATGCAGGTCCATTTTTTTCTGCACCCAAAATTGACTGAAAACTGCAGCGAATTTCTGGTGAAGCTTGCCCCCCTGGCTCAAACCTCCAGTTTAGCCACTAAGTCCAAATACAAAATTCGATTGTGCCACTTCAAGTGTCTTTGTTTGAGATCTCGGTTTCTCACCGTGGTTCGTTCACTTATTCGACAGCTTTTTACACTTGTGTGTTAATGCAAACTAGACGGTTTTGCGTCACAAACCCATTTAAAGATTTGTAAATCAATTTGCGAACATGGATTTTCAATTAGCAATGTCGTTTTGGTTTGTTCCCAACATCCACACATCAAACAATTTAGCAATTGCCGCTCTTATTACGTAAGGTACCAGAGTGGTGTTTTTGGATCTACACTCCGAACAATTAAAGCATTTTTCAATGGTTTTTATAGATAAACTAGTGCAGTTTTCCTGATTATTAAATTTTCGAGAGACGAAATTTTAGTTCACTCTTTAGAGGTGGTCCTGATTTTTTTGAATTTTTTGGTAAAGTTTGAGCTGGTTTGAGGTGATAAGATTATAATATTTGTAATGAATGACGTGGTGTAGGTGCCAAGGTAAGGAAACAAGAACGAAATCTCTGTTATACTTCTGCTTTCATTTCTAGTGAATCGGCGTTTTATTTTTTTTAGCAGCAACTGAAATAGAATGTAAAATTTTATTTTTATATGAAAAATTTCGAGGTCGATTTTGAGTTTCTGCACATTGTTATTTGTATTTTTCCCAGAAACTACGACCAAACTGAAACACTATTGCATTGACGTAACATGTTTCGACGACCCAACGCCTCGGCGCGGAAACGTCCCGGCGACTAAACGGCCGCGAATGAACGGCCCGGTCCGTGTATTTATGCAGTTTTTATAAAGGAAGAAAACAGACAGGGGTTCAAGTGTAGTCAAGAATTTTTGCAGTGCGTTATGCACATTAATATTGCGCGATTACTTCGACAACTTGATCGATGAACTCGATGAAACAATGGTTTAACGTGGAAGTACGTTAAACAGAGAGCATCCCTTACGATTTAAAAAAATGGTAATCTGCTCTAAAAACTGGAAAACACCAAACAGTTTCAAATATTTTTCATTATTTTTAGGTAAATGGAACCGATTTGTCTGGAGCGTCCCACGAAGAAGCATCGAGAGCATTTGAAAGCGCACAGGAGCCTATTACTGTAGTGCTGAAGCGGAATAACCCATCTGCATCAGAACCACCAAGAATTCCAACCTCAAAACCAATACAATCATATACAACTAGGGAGTGCTTTTGCCAGTATTTGCTGGAAAACTGCACCGATATTTCTCATCCTCTTTCTTCATTGATAATGAGGTAATACGGGTAATCGATTCACTTGTAGAATCATACTCTCTGTGTCTACCTGTTTGTACCACTCAAATTTTAACAAACCTTTTCAAATATTTTGTTCAGTCATTTTCCAGACTGGGCTTTTTTGAACCATTGCGACAGTCGACAGGTGCTGTGGACTGTGGAGTGCTTTTATTGAGCCTATTACGAAATAAACCTAAAGTACATTGACGCAATGCTAGTTGAAATGAAAAGAATTCATCGATTCAGAAATCATTGTCAGCATGTTTCGATTACTAATACACACTCATAACGGAACTACTCCCCACATGAGAAGATAGAATTTTTGCTTATTGTTTTTTGATTACTTACTCGTTTTCATTACCTCATCTAAAGCTTCAGAAGAACGCTTACGTTTTATTAAAAAATTTAGATATAAAACGTAACAAATAAAAAAGTTTAAAAAAAAATTGATCGCACTGAGTATTTTGGAGAGAATTTTTTTCAGCCTAGGTACCACAGATTACCAGAATAGTAATATACGAGTATTGTTCAGTATATTGTACAAACTCAGAACCACTGCATTGTTCTTTGCTCAAACTCCATGGTACACCACCTCATTAACAATCATTTATAACGAAAATATTAAGCAAAAAATTTATGTTTCAGCGAATATCTTCGTTTTCAAAGAACTCGCAATCACGATTTGAACGAAGCTTGCAATGGGGAAATTTTTCCCTCTGGAAATGAATTAATTCAAATAACTCCCCAGGTAACTGTTGTGGTGCTCAGTATAGAGAGAATGCTTATAAGATTGCGAAGATTTTTGTAGCAAAACAGTTTTTAATATTGCGATGGAAGTTGTTGCCCAAGATTTAACAGAATTGTTTTTAATACAAGGTTGTTTTAACAGAATTAATTGAACTCGCTTGTTTTTAAATTGTTGCGTACACTTATTGAGAGTGTTTGTTTTCAGATAAAAATTAGTTCACAGTACTCTTTAAACTTTCGTTCATTCATCAGCAAAATGGAAGTAAACCGATATAGAATATTTCGAAATGTTTTGACGAGTTTGAGTTATGATTTGTTTGGAAGAAAAATTTTGTTTATTTCTGCTGACAGAAGTTGAAAGAGCGCTGTTACGCGATTAAACTGACAAGACCTCTCTTGAGAAAAACTTCGAACGTGTTAACAGTAAAATATTGTAAAAAAAAAATTATTTTTTCAAAGAAAATTTCTTTTCTCCTTTTGTTTATTCGATAAGATTTCGTTTGGAGAGGTTACAACCCCGTTTTATGTTGAAAAGCCCAACCGAAGCTAGCGTAAATTTTTTTGCATAATTTCATCCGAACAAAGGAGCCTTTAATCTCTTCTTTGCTTTGTTCATGATTTTGCATGATATTTTCGGCTACTATTTCAATTGTTGTGTTGTTCTTGATTTGTATGAATGAGTTAAGGTTCTCTAGTTATATAAATGTAATTATAGTAAATCGAATGAAGATTACAGCTTTATCCAAGCGACACTGTAGCTACGGTTGCATTGTGTCATATTGTTTGATTATTGAGGTCATAAAAATACTTGTCAGATTGACAAAAGATCCAGGTCCTTTCTTCACACATAGAACAACGCTAGGCGGGAAAAAGTGTATTGTTTATAATGATATTTCAAAATTGATTTCGCACATCAAACAAGACAAAAAGGGCACAACCTTAATCGATATAGCATACCAGTCTGTCGGCGTAGGCTTTCAAATCACAAATTCCCATGCGAAATTTGGCGCCTATATTGTTGTATCAGACCAATGTAACGTTGTGTCGTGAATTCTTGTCATGGTGTCGCTTGAAGTCCGACGATGTTGCAATGTTTTATTAGAACTGACGATTATTCCTTTCGTCTAGCACCACTTTTGTAATTATGTTAAATCCGAAATTTATTAAACACGGACTAATTGTAGCATAACAAAAACAAAAATTTTTCTTCCCATTTGCAGCAGTTGGTAACTAAATTGGATGGGTCTAACCAATACTTAAACTGTAAAATTTTGGGGGGACGCTTTTGCTGCCTTGACCAAACGCTTTCGTAACTCCATTTTGGTCCCGAAATTTTTGTTCAAGTTTCCCTCGAATTCGATTGAAGACCGAAAAAAAGTCTTCACGGCAATTTGGCACTATCTTCGGCCGCACTTTTAGATTTATTGGTGCTAACAGCTACTATTTTGTCTAATCATCCAGAAGCTTACTCGTAGTGCAGAGCGCTGCAGTGGCGTTGCTAAGGATGGTGGCACCCGGGGCGGGTTTTCGTGGTGTCACCCTTTTTCGGTCCAGAAATAGGTGAAGACCAAAAAGAAAAAAAAAGTCTTCGCCGTAAAAGTAGTTGATTTTCGGTCGAAAAACTGGTGAAAACAATAAAAAAAAAAGTTCTTCACCGTTAGAGTAGTAGATTTTTGGTCCAAATACAGGTGAAATTCTAAAAAAATTAAAAAACGTCTTTGCCGTAAAATTACTGCAAATTAAAAATCACTCGGGTTTTAGTAATCTTTTTGTTACTGTCTACAGGTATAAATTTTAACGTGAATGGAGCGGTTTAGTTTGTTTATACGTTCCTGACGTTCTTGCTGACCAGTGGTGAAAGTGGTTTCATTCTCTTACCGTATCGCTTCGTCCACCAGTTTTTTAGCGGAACGCTGCCCCCAAAATTTCATCCCGGAATGCTGCTTTCAGCGATTCATCTTTGAAGAGGAACCTTTTCAGTATACACCACTTTCTCCGCTGTAACAGAGATGAGGGCTTCCCCCAAATAGATACTCATCAGAAAATTGTTGCATTTTCCCCAATAACTACAGAGTTTTTCCGATGATTACAGCAGGCGAAGACCAAGTGAAAGAATAAGGTCTTCACCATCAAATCGTTGCAATGTTTGCGATTATGACTAATTTTTTGCCGAACTTGCCCTTCTACAAACTTTATTTTCATTATGCTTTCGGAACGCCGGGTTCAAATCTTTTATCGAAACGGCGTTCGGGCTCACTGTCACCATTGTATTGTATATCGCATGTAAAGCGACATGTTGCTTTATGATGCCACGCGTTTTTGCTGCTGCAGCTTTCGTTCAGCCAAGTCATTTACCGGCCTGTTTTGCACAATGACAAACTTTTAAAAGTTTTTGTCAAAGACGTTTTAATAGGGTTGTATTGAATAATTAATTTATCGGACATTACGTTAATGTCTTGAAAGTACTAGATGACAAGTATTTCCGAATAGTTTATATTACAACGTATAAACAGCGGTGCCCTTGAAGTGACCTGGACTGCAAATTAAGGGAAAATTATTTGTCACGGCCAATGCCAACTTCCCCTAGATTGAACTGAAGAAAGCCCATATCCTGTTAGGGGCTGTTTGTCATGTGCAAAACAATACATTAGGACCACCATAGATGACAAACTTTTCCATTTCCGTATTGTTTTGTTAATAATTCTTGAGATGTCATATTTTTTCATTACTTTGGAGGTTGGCTTTGATCTACAAAACAATACGCTGTTGCAAGCGAAAATTGTCTTATTGTGATTAAGTTAAGCGTGAATATTGGACTGTTTTTGTGTGGGACTTGCTATCTTTTACTCATGTTTAATCAGTCGAAAGTTACTTGCATAGAATGGATTACTGATTGATGATATTATATTTGTGTTTTTCAGAGTATTTTGTCGTTGAGCTAAGAATTTTTGAGCTGTTTAGATTAAGAATTAATTTGGCCTCAAAGATTTCTTAATTGACATAATATTTACATCTAGCTTCTGTTGTATCAGCATGAATATGACGTCTTCTCACTTTCTGCTTATGTTTTATTTGTTGTTTTCAATCATTTTGTAGCTTGATTTGCCGTGACTTGTGTTTTTGGTTGAAACGGTAATGATACTGCTAACTACAAACGAATTAACAAATTAGGAAAAATTTTAAAAGTCTGAATATTTTCACAGGCAAAAAAATTGTGAATAAGCGTGTTTCAAAATTGATCAATCGAGTCTACTAGCGTCATTTTCAGATTAAGACTAACACCGAGTGCGGTTGTATTAAACTTCGATTTTTCTTTTTATTACGAGCACTGGCGTAACTGACGGGGGGAGGCAGGGGGCTCCTCACATAGAAATAGGCCCCTCTGACCCTGGTGCAATGAATTTCTGTTCTTCACCTAAATTCCGTCAGATCGTAGGCCCCCTAGAAGCTTGCCCTCTCATGCACAAATCTCGAGTCACGCCATTGATTACGGAGTATTTTGCGCTCAGCTATGGCTCATTGTAGCCCTAATTTCGGGCACCCAGTATTTTCTTTTCAAAATATTTTCAAAATGCTGTTATAGGCGATTCTGTAAAGCACAAACTTAATACTTCATAGGTGCTGATTTTTTTCGAAACCGCCTGTTTTTGTCCAAATTGTGATGCCGCAATGTTGATGAAAGCGCAGAACTTCAATACACGTAACGAAAGAGGCAGTTTGTTTTGTTTTGCATGGTCTCTCCCTCTGACTAATGTATAACTCACGGTTTGGTATGTTGTTATTTTTTAGGAGGTGGTGTTAGTTCGTTCCTCTGAAAGCGAAAAGTTGGGGATAACCCTCTACGATGAAATTGACCCTCAAACGAATCAAAATAGAGTTTTAGTAACTCAAGTAAGTAACTTTGATTTACGTGGTTGCTCATAATAACAATATTACCGGTTTCTTTCCCTTGGTTTTGATGTGTTTGGACCTATTTTTATTACTGAGTGAAGCGTAATTAGCTCTAGCGAGTTTTGCTGCTTTGAGCTTGAACGGCTTGGCAGAAATTATCACCCTGGGAATCTGGCCGATCATTACACGAACTGCAAATACAGCGAGCCACTACATCACACAATCACCCGCAATCATGCACCATTAGACAAGTTATGATGAGATGATGATGATGATCATATTTCTTAAACATTGCATTTAAGAACTCCAGTCGTTTTTCAGCAATTATCTTAAAAGTTAACATATCAACTTTGGCTTGCATGAAAAATGACAGCCCACCGGTTTTAACGACTTTGCAGCTTACAATTTGGTGTACTCAGCCAATCAATATCTGGAGATATTTTGACGTGTAAAATTTCAATGGCTCTCGTCAATTATCAATTCTTGTGACTGGACCGTTGATATATGGTGATTACCGTTAGACAGTAACAGTCTTATAATTGGGTCTCTTGTGCCTACCTGCATCTTTGAAACAGCTGCGTTAGATTCGGCTTCTCATTTGCCTGCTGTTTGGTCTTAAATTGAAGGCCGGCGATCTATTATTATAGATTTTGTCCCTTGCTACCACCCTTGGATTTAAGAACAAAGAAGTAGTGATGTCATTGTGATTTTTGATGTCAGACTGGTCAAACTTTTGTTCGAACTTAAGTCACAAGAATGGACATTTAGCATGGTTATAGTTGAGCTGCTAAGATGCTTAAAAGTTGACCTTATTCGTATTATCGATGGGGCGTACTTATTGGTTGTTAATAATTTAATTACGATCAAAGGTTCCCAAAGGAAACCGAGAGACTCGAGTTAAACTGTCAAGTCTTTTGAGCTCGTCAAAACAGTTGCTTTTGTTAATCTAGCGTGAACTACGAAAATAAGACAAGTTTCAACACAAGCTCCAAATCAAAGTACCTTCTTTCCTATCCTTTCTCTGAGTTTTCAACGAATAAAATAAAAACGCTTCGAATGTCCTTTGAAAAATAATCTTTTTAAAATTAATATCCCCTTCAAAAACTTACATCTGTTTATGCTCTATTGTTAACACGAGAAATATTAATCGCATCGAAATTAAAACTGTATGTTACAAAAATAGCTGAAGATAAAGCGGACATAAACAAAGTATTGTTTAAATTTTTACTTATAAACATACTCGTATATTTTAATTTTTAACTGCATAACACCTCTTTTGAATTGTGTGTTTTTCTTGAAGAAGTTGTTTCCATAGTGCTATTTTTATGAAACTTTATACTGTATAGTCATTATGCATCTACATTCTATTGTGTCTTGAGCAACCATCCAAGGTACTTTAATTTTTCAAGAATTTTAACTAGTAAATCATCTTTCTAATCACGGTCACGTTCAAGATATGACGTCTAGGCCTGGATAGTGTTTACTGCCATTTACTAATCAGTAAATCACTGATTAAAGCATAGCACACATTGCAGAAGCTACGCTAGAATTGCAGAAGCTACGCTAAAATTGCTTGCATTTCAAAGACGTGCAGCTTTCAGCTTCGACTATGTACTATTTGTACAAAAGTTGAAATCTTAAAATATTCAAGGTCGATCTTGTTTGCACAGTTCCGTAAAGTTGTGTATTGCTTTATATACGATAATCTGCTTTTTTTTAACCCAAGTATGACGATTGTAACAGAAACAGTATTCGTTTTAGAGTCAAAAATGAGGTGCAAAATTCTTCGATCTTTCATCTTTTGAAATAATTTTGACTTCTTTGCACTCTTAATTATGTGTTCAAACCAAATAATAATCAGTTATGCTTTTGATTATTTTATTGCTGTTATGAAATGTAACGGCAAATTTTGCAGTAGCATTGAAATACAATAATAAATTCATTTAGTATTGATTACTGTTGTTACTTTTGGCGTTGACCTTGGATCAAAAGTCGGTGTAATTAAGGGTTTTAGATGAGCGAGAGATTATACCAAAATGAAGTTGTTGTTAAATTTATCTGATGTCTTATCAGATTCTACAGTTAGTTTTTTTCTTTGTTCATTCTTTTTTGTTTTCGATGTAAGAAAATGAGTTTTTTACGTCAAGTTTAACACAACCACAATTGATATATAAATTTTTCATGAAATATCAAAGACTCTTGAACTTTACTGTTTATGCAATATTGTTTTGTGTGCCTTGGTGCTGAAGAAAAATTTAGTTTAAAAATTCTCACAGCAACTAAAACCATATTCGGATGCGATCCTGTTTTTGCATTTTGTCAAAAAAATTTCTCACCAACTTAAGAAAGCTAATATTAATTGTCAAAACAAATCATCGCCAATTTTTTGTTTCTAGTTTTTTACGCATGAATTACGCTACCTGCTTTCATCCCCGCTTGCACCTGTATATTTTTGAACTTTGACTGATGACAGAAATAAAGGTTAAATTGTCTCGTATAATATCCATGACTATGAAAATTGACGTCACAGTTAGTGTCAGATTTCGAAAGTATAAAAATATATTTGCTGTTGGCCTTAACTTAGCAAACACTTATGTTTTCAAGTAGAGCCAAAAATGTCTCATTTCAAATTCAAAATCTTTTACATATTTGTTCAAATGTTGCTTCAGGTTGCATATGGTTTTATTAGATGGTTATCAGCACTTATTTTGTCAATGATTCTCAGCAACATTAGCGATGTTTTGTTTTTTTTGCTTCATTTTCTCAATAGACATTGTTGCGTTAATTTTGCTTCAGCAATCGTTGTATTTACAATATTAAGTTAATTGAATATTTCCAACTAATGTTGGAATAAGTGGGCCTTCGAAAGTTTTTGAAAACTTGATCACAATATCTGTTTGAAAACGTGAGTCTTTGCATTATTTCGTATTCCTACAATTTCACTTTTTTGACTCATACCGGTATTAACCGGATTTATTTGTCGAAATTTAATTAAACTTGTATATTTAGCTGATAGCTTAGATCAAAATTGACATTGCGTGACGTCATTGCTTACCAGCGACATTCTCGGGATCCCTGGCGATTATTTCTTTTGTTTAGGCACTATTAACATTCTATTGAGAATCTATGACTCTTTGTGACTAATTTTTCGTCAACAGACATCCCGCATTGTTGTGATACCGAAGTGGCTTTAAAATATTTTTAAATCAAAAGTGAAAGAGGTAACAGAATCTCTTGACACAAACAAAAACTTGTTTGTTTTAACTATTTTAAAAATTATTTTTGGCAACACGCGACAAATCAAGTGGCAGCCTTACGGTTGTGATGATTAGGCGAATTATGAAACTTGGGTTCTTTTTTCACTTTTATAAAGTTTTCGCTAAAAAATTAATACCGGTAGGATTATGCAGCCAGTTTTTTTACTTTACATTTAAACTGTCTTAGCGGTAAAATTCATTGAAATTGTGTAACGAAAAATAAGATTACTGGTAGAATTTTGTTTTTCATTAGTTTATTGTAATGAACTAGGTTTAGAACTCAAACGTTGCCCAAATCTTGTTAACAAGTGTCTATAAATGTTTTGCTTGTAATCGAAGTTTGATCTTGAACACTTATGCTTTTACTTTGAGTGAGGTCACAAAGTTTTCGTTTTCTTTACCAAGCGGTTTATATTTTGTTCAGGTCTCCCCGAAGACTGTAGCAGCAAGATCAAGAAACATTTTTGAGGGTGACCACATTTTAAAGGTGAGTTTTGTTTAATTAAAAAAAAAGAAAGTGTCATGGCGAGGTACGTGTAATTTGGACACTATTCTCAACATGTGACGAGCTCAAAAAGCCTATCAGCAGCTTTTAACATACTGTATTTCAAAGAATAATGCAATGATTTCAACCTCAAAAGGACGTTGTCAGAACAAAGAAAAATAATGAGAACAGAGAAAATATCGCTGTAGATTATTACAGTAATAAAAGGTTAAAAACCTATAAAAACCCTACAATCTGCTTCACCAGAAATGGGATCATCACGTCTTAAATTTAAACAATTTAAAAAGTCACAGTGGACAATTAAAATCTAAGAGTTTAGGATTTAAGAACCAGGTCAAAACTTTCCCGGTCCCCACCCTTCGTTGTCAAGCATTTTTTGAAACCCTGATAGCAACCACAGACTGAAGACAGAATAAAATCTGAAAGTGATTCAAAATTTGGTATGCAACCAGCTAAAAAGTTTGGCATCCAAGCAAAGTAAGGTAGCGGTGCCTCAATTGTAAAACCAGCTTATTGCTTATTTGCACAACTTAAGTGTCGTTGCTGGCTTAATAATGTAGGTACAATCGATGTTTTACCTCCATAACTAGCCCTAAAAATTGAAACAACTTTCAAAAAAAAAAAAAATTAACTGACTTTAAATGGGAAGAATGACAGCACAATATTTCTGAATTGAATTTCGTACGATACAGAATATATTTCGTATTCCCAAGGTCAAGTATTTACCACGACCCTGATTTTTGGCGTCATTTCGCCCCACTTTTCACGCTATACAGAAAAGTATAAAATCATGCTCCCCATGCAAACGCAAAATTTGGATGATGTGCTGCGTAGCGCGTTTAGTGGCATATGCGCTCCCGCGCAGTCTTTACAGCATGTCACACAATGGTGTCACATTCTTAAGTCCGCCATCTGTATTCTTTATTATTGTTTTATGCCATTATTAAATCGCAGATTGTTAATCGTTTTTCTTTCAATGGACCTCTATGATCTTATAATCGCCTTTCAATTCCTTCGGTATGTTAGGGGGATGGATTAAACTGCTTTATCACATGAAACCGTTTTTCCAAGAGCACTTTTAACGAGTTTTCTTATTAAAGGATGCTTTCTAAGCTCTAAAGCAGATCAATATGTCAAAAAATGTCACCTTTTAGCCAATGTTGTTGTCGGTATTAATATGACAAGTTGCCAAGAGCCAGCTCAAAAAATGAGCAAGGATTGTTATTAGTTTCATCGTTCGTGTTTTTTTGTTTTGAAAATAAGGGTTTGCGAGAAATTAGTCATTACTGTTAAAAAATTAATCACTCTCGCAGTTTGAATTTGAGCAAAATTCATCTTTCAAAATGACCATCAAAGACTTTTTTACATTCGGATGATGACGTATTTATCTTCTACTCTAGGATCTGTCATGGCTTGGTTTCAAGCTGCCAATCAACAGCCTCCGAAACACAAGCTTTGAAAATACTGAACCAAAACATTTACGGTTCTGAATTTTATAAAGAGCTAGATCTACGAGGGGAAAAATTAACAGTATTTCGTGTTTTTAGCCATTTCTTTCAAATTAGAGACTGAAAAAGTTAAGGGCTGTCAGAAGCTAAATACTGGAAAATCATAATTTATTTATTTTATTTATTTATTGACGGACTCAAAAAAGATCGGTCCAGCACTAGCAGTACAAAGGCACAAACACAACTACACACTAATCACACCCAAGCACACACAAAGCTTTAAGCAAGATAGAATCCAATCGTTTGTTCTTGCGTTATCAGTATGTGTTCCAAGCTAGGTATTCTGGTGCAAGTTCGCAAAATGATTGTTGTATGGACCGGATAATAATATACAGTAATAGTCTAGTCACCCATATAGTTTAGTTTTGAGGCTTTAAACGGCTTAGCCAATCTTGCACAGTATGCAGATAAAAGTTGGGCTTTGAAGGCCGTGTGCAGAGTGCAGGGCGATTCTTTACAACCCGTGGATTAGTTTGGTTTTCCACTTGCGAATTCTGCTTACTGATTTATGCGTCTAGTTTATCCATCTTCAATTTAATTAATTCGAAAAAAAACTGTATTTAATCAGTAAAAAACAACTGACTGCGAAATCATAATAACATTAAAATAAATACATTTTCTTCATTTCAGATCGATGGTAAACCAGTTACGTGCACAAAAAGCGCTTGCCAAATGTTGAAATCGGGTTCCAACTCAGTAACATTTCTAATTGGTCGTCCTCATTTTCTCACTGTAAGTGTTTGTTGTTTCATGTTTTATTTATTTACTTGCTTGTGTATTTGGTTGTTGCAAATTTCGCGTTCGACTCGATTCGTTAAACACTGTTTTACTGTGTTTTTGTTGGCTATTTGTCGCCTCTTACCCTTGTTTGCAGCAATGTAAACAATGTCAGTTTGTTTTGTGTTTTAGCGTAAACTAATTTAGTTTATAGTTTGCAGGTGCTGACACACGTCACACCAACAAAAACTAACTTAAAATTAACAATTCAAGACAAATAACAACCCAACCACTGGTTTTTTAATTGCTCCAAAGTAAAACTTTTTTTTTCATTTGAGGCTACTTTACAGCTTTTTTTTTTTCTTGATCGTATGGTACATGACTTATTGGTACTGAATAATTATTGTTGTTGCACTATTTAAACAGTGACACTAAAACAAATTTTTAAGTTATTGGTTTGAGTGGTTGGGGGGGGACGCAGAGACTTTTTGTTTTTTTGAATATTACCTTAGTCCCTAATTATTAATATTAAAACGCACTTAATCTCTGGTTTCATGTTCTCTGATGACGGCATTATTCAGGTTTTCAACAACGTACATGAACGAAGAATTTTTGATGAAATAAAACTCAAACTTTCTATATAAATACCACTTGTTTGCACAGCGTTTTACATGTCAGTGTGGTTAGAGGCAGTCCATATGTTTATCAAATTGAGTAATGATTTAATCCTAAGGATAGCATATGTCTGATATGGAGCAATGGTGGAATTTGCAAGTTCTAAACCAGTTAATCTATGCAATATTTAATATACTTATCTGAAAAAGGAAGTCTTTACCCCTTGGGGCGTAACAATACAGTAGCTTTTCTAAATAGCGGTAAGACTAAAAAGTAAATAGAGCTTAAAAGCGTCCTGATTATTATGTCATGTTGTCATAATTATTTGCTTTGCAAATTGGTTGAAGATTTTGCGCTTGAGAAGATTTTTATTGATTGTTGAGACGGATATTCGAGACAGACTGAACCGGTACCGATATCGGAAACAGACCTAATGTAAAGTCTGTGTATACACTACCCAAGGACGATTAATTAGTTTATTTTTTGCTTTATCAAAACCTCAAAGCTAAAGCTTAGTCGTGTTCGACTAAGCGCATTGATTTCGTCAAGTGCATAACATTTTGTCAGCAAATAATGTCCGAACTTATTGTTTTTGTTGGCCGACGCATGTCCTATTTACATAGGCCCTCTACCCTAGATTTGTAATACAATATTGCGTCATTTGAGGCCATAAAATGTTGTAGCAGCGATTTTGGCTTCGCCCAATCAGTTACTCTTCTGACAAGACAGTCAATAACGCAGGAGAGTTCTAAGAGGGCCGCTGTTTTTTCGCCGACTGTTAGACTCGAGCTTTTTGCGCGTTTTGCTAAACGCACAGACCTAATCTTACATCAAGGCCCATTGACCGCCTTTACAGGGCCCCGACATTCAATTTGTCAAACTTTAAGCCAATCGTGAAACAACATATCAGCACTCAATGAACAAGCTAAACCTTTTATGCCATTGATTTTACGTCATACGTGGCAATTGTGCAAATTCTTTCTTTGCAGTTGCTGTACATTTTGTAAACTAATGAACTACCAGCTCCTATAATAGCGAGAAATCTGTCCAAAGCAGCATAGATACTAGACCAGTGGTTCTCAAACTGGGGTCCGCGGTCGCTTAAGGGTCCTCGACGCTATTTCAGGGAGGTCGCCGTAAGTAAAGTACATGGCTGCTTGAATCAAGGAACGAAATTTAGTTGAATCTATAAATCGATGCTACTCAGTAAATCTGTTAGGTAGGAGATTAATTCACAGAAAATTTTTTATCTGCTTTTTTATTAATTCTAATCCAAATATAACCCAAACTCAAATTCTTACTCTAAAACTAAACCCAAACTTAATCATAGCACTATCTAAGACACAGCCAGCATAGAAGAATTGCTGAAACACAAGCAAGTGCACCCATTCCTTTAAATTGTGCTTGTAAAGTTGTTGAAATTTGCTTTTTTTTCTTTTCGGAGTAGGTACTAGCTACTTGCTGCTTGCCTAATACACATACATGTAGCATGCTAAATTTCGTTACAGCTAGACTAGCGGTCTTTTTTTTTTGCATAATTCCACAATGCAAATAGAATTAAGTGCGCAAAGCCAGCCAGGCGACAGCAAAGACATTGTAAGGTCATTTAAGATTGCTGCTAACCAGCATTTATGTTTAAATTTACATTGGACGGAGAGTGGTCGAAAAAATTGTAAGGGGACCGCAAAGTAATTTCTTTCCAAACGTTTTAAAATCACTGTACGAGACAGTACATTTTCGGGATTTGAATTTTGGAAGAGAATATTTCATCGGAAATTTTTATGTAGGCCTAGTTTTTTTATTAATTCTGGCCCAAATCTAACTCAAACTCAAATCCTTACTCAAAACTAACCCCAAGCCTAACCCTAACTCAAACCCTAATTTTAACCCTTCAAAAAAAAGTCGGAAATCGAAAAATACGCGAATGAATATTCTTCATTTTCGTTTTCTTTTTAACTTTAAAGTTTTGGGTGAAATAGTCACTTCCCTATATTTTCTGATTTATTTTACCATTTTTTATGTAGTTTGCTTGGATTGTATTAGCAAATATTACTAAATCTGTCAATTTCGTTTCAGCGTAAATAACCTCTGTTTACGAGTTTTTTTCTGTTTAAGGACGTTTGTCATGAAAACATTGAGGCTGAGGGGTTTCACTTTCGCGAGGATAACGTATTGCGTGACGTCACCAATTATTCTAACGGTTTTCGAGGTTTGTCTCCGCTGGACGAATTAAGCCAAGAAAACAGTTGCACGGAATACACGGAAGTGATATCTGAACAGGTATACATAAATTCAATTGTGAGTTAAGTTTTGGTTATTAAGGTTAGTTTATAGCAGTGGCTCTTAGCCTTTTTTCTAGTTGGCATCCTTATGATGTCACCAACCAGTTCTCAAACCCCAATGGCAGCAAACAAGTGAAGACGAAAAAAAATTTGTGCTGATTAAGAGCGTGAAAAATGTGAGTGTTTTGCTGCCTGGGGTACTAAAGAATTGCACCTCCAAGAACTCCTGATTTATAGGGTAAAGGTTTGAGTTAGGGAAAAATGCAATCTGCATAAGCAGGGCCTTGGCACAGTATAAAAATAACATAATTTTTATACTGTAGCCTTGGTATAAGATATTTGGTTAGATTAAAAGTAATGTTGTGGTAAATGAGGAATCTGAGTTGTTAAGTGTTCAATTTTTTAATGGGGCATTAATGATTTTAAACTACTGGTGCCGGCAAATTCACAACAGACGTATTGATGAGGCTATTTAGTTTGTTTTGCTGAACTCAGGGTTGTAAAATTTTTATGTGTTTGAACATTTCGAGGTCGCTACGGTCCTTATTTTTATTTATTAGCATTTCAAAGTTACTACGATTATAAAATACACTTTAACCATATAAGAATGCAACCGCGAAGGCTATGTTTGCCAAGCAACTATATTTGCGATCTTTTTCCCTTTATAGCTTGTTAAGCTTGCAATGGAAAAAAATTTGAAAAGTTTGCTAATTTACGAGTTTATGTTCTTAAACACACTTGGTTTTTCTTTGGTTTGTGTTGCACTCTTATTCGACCGCTATTTTTTTAAATCATTTTTTGGGCTTTGTTGTTCGTTTAAGCATATGTGTTGTGGTGGCATGAAAACAGCAACCGCCACAAACCTAATTCCTCCAACAGACCACCATCCCCTTCAACTTATTTGCGTAAAATCCTTAGTCGTTTCAATCCTATCCTCTCTCCTTTTAAATGAAAAGAAGATACCTTGTACTGTATCTTCGATAAGGTTGAAGTTCTTTGATGCTGCAAATGCCAAACCTCTGTTCAGTATGGTTTTGGTTTGAAAGACTACGTACATAATTCATTATAAATAGAAAAGTTCCGGTCGGTGAAAGACTGCAAGCTCTGAAAAGTAGCGTTTTTGCAGAATGGAGCAAATTAAGGACGACTTAGTTGAAAAAAAAAAACGGAGAAAAATAATTACTCAATGACAATGACAATTCAATTTCGGAAAAAGTTAATAAATTTTTGAAGCGCAGTTCTGTCGTAAATGACTGAACACATGAATACCTGGAGACTTGGGCGAGAATCATCCTAAAGACATTGACAAGTCTGTAACGTTAGCATTTTGTAAAACAGATCGAATCCCTATAATACTCGGTTATATTACAAACACGGTATATAGCTCTGTAGCTCCCCCCAAATTTTTGTTTTTTTTCCAGATGTTTCAACGCGGTACGGCATTGAGAAAATATTTTCAGCTGTGGCGAAATAGGCGAAGATATAGCATAATGAGTATTAACAACATTAGGTAACTGGTACCTGGTTATCCGGTTTGTAACAATATCTTAATTTTGCAGATAAGTTGCAATTCGAGTATGACCGCCGAAAGCAATTTGTCAAAACAAACTAATGGTAGTCACTCCGCTAAAGACAGTGGGATATGCCACACATTGGAAAGCAGACTACAGGTGAGTAGATTTTCTAGTTTTGATTTATTGGTACAAAAGTTTCGAATCGTAAACGCCCTAATACGCCCTTGCAAAACACGTCCTTAAAATCTTAATTGTAATCGTCTATACCGCCCGTTAGGCGTTTGAACTTAATATAGTTATCTATTTTTGCATGATTTTCATTGACTCAAGCGTATTGACTTTGGAGATAGGTTTTCATTTCGTCGTAACCGTCATACAGTAAACGAATAAGTCCCTATTTCATACTACCAATCAACATTGCGTGTATTTACAAGTGACTGCATCAAGCGCACCTTTTGTAGACCTGCACGGTGGCAAAAATAATAGAATTTTTCTTAGCAAAAATGTTTACTTTCGCCGAACATTAAAGCTATAGCACGTATTTTTATGCACCATTTTGAAGAGTCTGAAATTTGTTCATTTTATCACTCCCAAGGGATGAATCCAAATTTTTTTCCCTGAATATATTGCTTACAATGCTTTAATCTTTCGTTGGGTTTATATTAGTAGTTTTAATGATAGATTTTTGTTGGTTTTAACTTGACACAAGTTGAAAAGGCTCATTTAGCTTCTAATCCGTACTTGTCTCAGTTCGGTCGATTTACCCAACTGTTGCGGCAAATAGTTGTCGACATTCCGGCGAGCAAGCTTTATGCTTTTTCGGCCAATTTAACAAACTCTACCTGGTCCTTCAGATTGTTTCAACAACATTCCTTTGGCGATTTTCCTTCGCGAGTGATTGACAAATCTATTAATGAAACTCATGCCAACAAAGCCAAAACTACTGGAAACATAACTTGACGTTTCGTGAAACTACTTCGAATTCATTACTTTTGACAATGTGAGAAGTAGAATCGTTAAGATATGTTTCCAGTTGTTTTGGTTTGTGTTTTGTATTAAAGATTATTTCGAAGTTCCAAGCATAATGCTCCCAAGTCAAATGGATACTAGGAAAAATAAGGCTTATGTTTTGATTTGTTGCATTATTTTACGTTGCTTGTAGATATTCATGAATGTTTGACTTTAGGATCCCCTTGAAACTGAAGACCGATGCTCAGTTGAGTTTGAGCCCAATCGTCCTTTATCTACTAGCAGAGCCCAGTCTTTACAAAATCACACGGCTCATTCCGTAGCAGGTGAATTCATCTATGTTCCTCCAGAGGTAAGAAGTTTTAATAGTGTCATAACGGGATGTAGTTATCTCTGATTTTACGCATCATATAGAGACGAGTGTGTGGGGGTAGGGGGCATTTACACTTCTGTCGTGAGGTACTGCTTTTATATAAATTATGTAAGGAAATCTACCAAAGAATGTGAATCATTATGTTTTTATTACATTATGACTTTTCTTACATTTTTGTAAATGGTATTTGACGGTAACTACGTGTAAAATTCTTACCATTACCGGTAGTTTCTATAAAAATTATTTAAGCCGCTGCACAAATCAAATCTTTCTTTATACTCGCTGTATTACGCCGAAGCGTGTTACGAATTTGCGGGGCACATCTCCACGTCATTGCGCATGCAAGCAACACAGCTCTTTTCGAAGAAATGTTGCAGCGGTGGCGAGCCGTTGGCAACGCTGTGTCCGATTTGACCGGCCCAAGATTTGAACCTCAGACTTCTCGCTCCAGAGACGAACGCGTTATCGCTCGACCAGCTAAACAAAGCTGAATCAGCTTAATTTGCAGGAATATGACGGCAAGAAACCAGAATCTGAATCAAAAAGTTCTTCAACAAGCAAGAATTCTGCGTACACAAATGTGACGATTGCAGCATTGCCGTTATCTTGTCATGGTAGTGAAGAATTGAGTAATCTTACCAATGCGATTGAGAATTGCAACTTGGGCGAATGTAAAAGTATCATTAACAGATTTGAACGCACCCCCCTTTCTTCAATTGACGAATTAGACGATGATTTGAACAACATCACTAGTCCGTGGGTACACATAGCGCATCAAGAATGTATGGAGAAAATGCGCCAATTTCAGCATGCAACTGACGTACGCAGTATTCATCCCGCTCTGATGCCTATCTCCAGGGACAAAGGAGACGTTCCATTTTCTACCTCTAATACCAGCGATGCTACGGACAATACATCGTCAGCATATAACACGGGTGAAAGTTTTAAGAGTTCAGCGTCAGAAAATTCCCGTTTGAACGAAAAAACGAACAATGTTGGCGCTGATTATAACGCAAAACATAAAAGCCAATCACGTAATCATTACATCACGATGGCGTATAGCAGCGACGCAAATAGTGACGGTGAAGGCCCGGCTTGCTACTTGACCCATAATGAAGGGAGCGATTCTGAAGGGTTTGAGGATGCTCGCATTGAATTTCGGCCCGTTTTTAAATCGAAATCGTCACAAGATCGCCCCGTACCTCTTCCGCGCATCTTACATCCTCCTCAAGAAGCAACGAGCTTTCTTGCTCATTCTTTAACCGCTTCTACTTCTAACATTTGGAAAGCAACTGCGGCAGCGGCTAGAAACCGACGGCAACAGCTTCAGATGTCCAATTTAAAATTTAACCACACTCAAAAACCCCCTGTAAAGAAACATGTGAACTGGAAGTGTAGCGAAGATCACCTGCAGAATAAGCAACCATCAAGCGAAAACATGACGGTTGAAAATAGAAACAACCTTGCTTCAAAAAATTCTTGCCTATCTTCTCAACCAAATCAGTCTTCTAAAACAACTGTTATTCCTGAAGTTCGCCGTTTCTCGGACCACATCCGTCCAAACATGAAACATCCCAGAGTTAAACGTTCAGCGTCTTGTACTGACGGACAAGGGCTCCTTGAGGACAACAAGGACGTTCAAATGCAGTGGAAAGTCCGAGTAAGCCGGGACGGTACTCGGTATATCACCAAGAGACCGGTGCGAGATCGTTTGCTACGCGAACGAGAAAAACGGCTTTTGGCTGAACGCTGCCTCACAACAGATGACGATTTTACCGAACTCAAATTGGGTCGACATTGGTCACGTGACGAGCGCAAACGTCATTTACGAGTAGCGCGCGACAAGAAGCGCCGGCGTGAATTGATGCACCAAAGCCGCATGGGGGTGCTAAATGACTCTACTCCTGCTAATGGTGAAATTGTCGAACTAAGTCAAAAACGAATGTCGAAACAGAAACACAAACGCATGATCCTTGATGATTTTGTAACCGTGCAAGAAATACTAGCTCATGGTGACCGTTCTGCTGATATCGCTAAAACGAATCCGTTTGTAAGCGTAACTTACATATAAATTAACTTTTTTTTCTTTTTCTTTTGCTACAATATTACGATTGTCCAAAGATTGTTTAGTGAGAGCTTCTATATATGTTAGATTTTTCGTGTGCCATTGCATTCTTGTTTTGTGTACGTGTTGCCACGTGTTTTCGATTTGTTTATTGTTATCATAAACTACCATGTTGGGTTTTTGGGATTTGTAAGGCTTAATCTATTTTAAAAATTTGTCATCAAAATTTTGATATTTGAAAAGCGCAAAACAATTTAAAAGCAGAATAATTGCTGAATTGGAAGGTCAGTAAAAATCAGTTGTTAGTTGTTGCAGCATAATATAAGCTAGGCTACTATAGATGTGTTTATTTATTTCGTTTATGTTTTTCGCTGAAGGCGTAGATTGTGAAATAGCGGATAAGGCTTCTGTTCGCAAGATATTTTAACGGATTTGCCCGACTTCTCGAGGCATTTTTCTTCTTAATTTTTTTCGTTATTTTTTGGTAACAGACTTATTGTTTTTGCCATTCTTGCAAAGCTTGTTTCAATAAAACGTGTCTCTAATTTATCATTTTGGCTTTGGCTTTGTCGACATACTATTTCGTAATCGATTGATTCTTTTAATGTTGGCAATATTGCGCGTAGTTTTTCAGTTTTTTTGTCCAATGAATGTGTGCTTATTACGTGTTTGTTGCAAAATGAAATCGTTGACTGAAAGAAATTCTGTGCAATTGTGTCTATACAACCATGATAGCCTACAACAGGTTATGGCTTAGAACATCTGCAGTTCGCACCTAAGAAAAAAACAAGCGTATTATGAACAACAGAGCAAGCGTATAGTCTGGGTAAAGAAATTGGGTTTTGTTGAGCTGTGATGAGAAGGATCAAGGATTTTAGTGTTTTCATTAATTGTAATTTGAGAGAACCGAGAGGCGGGGTTCTTGGCAATGTGAGAACACTGACTAGCATTAACAAAGAGTAACTTCCAAAATAAAAGGTCTCGTGTGAGGCCCAGGCAGTATAGAGAACATATGCTGTGAGCCAGGCTATAGGTAAATGTATCACAAGACTTCTGCATTAGTTTGCAGATTTTGCCAATCATTTGCGGCGGTGGAGGATGCAAGTACTTAACATACTTGAATTGGTAGTGGGTACCAGTAAAATCTGGTATTCGAGGTCCAACGTAAAAACATAAGGATCGATTGGGTCAAAAAGTTAGTTTCCGAAAGCTTAAGTTAGGGAGGCAGAGTTTGTCTTCTAAATTTTCGTAAACCCAATTACGAGAAGTTTATCGATCAAATTTCAAATTTGACGCTGGCCATAGATGTACGTAGTCACTCTTCGTGACTCCTCATCGGAAACTTTCACCAATATCCGAATCCAAAATCTTATCCAAAATTTATTTAAGCTATCCGAATTCCTAATCCCAAACATTAAGAAATGCAAACTCATCAAAACATAAAGATCCCCAATCTTTAAAAATATTAGTTATACTATAATATACTACTAAAAATAAAATTCCTTGTATACGTGAATTTAGTACAAAGAAAGTGATACTCAAATGCTCTATATACCAGTATACAAGACATGTGCTCTAAGTAGATTAACATGTCCTTGAGAAAATACAAACATATGAATACACATTTTACCATCATGTAAACTCTGTAATTGCATACGAGATATATACATGTGTTCAATAAGCACTATCTATGCAGTTTATTGTTTATTTAGCATACCCAATTTTTCACTTTTTAGCTGCACATTTGATGTGCCAGTATGCCAGTGGGTTGGTACCAAACCAATACTAATCTAGCAATATCAGGGATATGATTAACAAAGGTAAAGGTCTACAATAAAGCCTTATTAGCCCCAAAGAAACTATATCAATAAACCTATAGTAGCCATAGCTGCAGGTTATCCACATTAATATTACATTTACTTTGAAGAGCCCATTTTTAAGAAAATAGTCAAATGCAATACCGCAAACAAATAAGGGATAATAACTATATTTAAAAAAAAATCATACTGTACTATAAAAAAACTGACAGATCTGGGACACTGACAATGCAGCAGATGCATGAGTGTTACTACATTTATTCATAAAAAAGCAAATCAAACAAAAAAGCTGCATAAATTATAGCGAATATTTTAAGAACTTCTAATGTATAGCAGTTTATAAGTACAAATTTTTAAGGCTTCACTGCACTAGTAGTTCACTTTGCACTTAAACTATTGAATTACTGCCCACACTAAACCTTTTAAACAAGCAAACAGACACTAATTTCCGCAACACTTACAGCAATTCATTAAATTGTTACCTGGCTAATCTGGTTGTAAGAATCACATAACATGTTTACGACAGGTAAGCAGTGGTGGGCAGTAACGAATTACTAATGTAACGAATTCCTTATTTTGTAATTTTTACGGTAATGACACTACTTTTTTAAAAACGTAATTTTTGTGGTAATTTTATTACTTTTTTAGAGGTGTCGAAATTACTAATTACAAATTACTTTTTAGGTGTTACTTGTACATAAGGTGCAGATCACAAAAAAGTGTTTGCAGTTGAAATAATGCGCTGTTTATCTTCGCAATCAAGTTGAAGTTGTAACAACATGTTTGTGATGACGTCGCCGTTCTGGCTTTATCGAGTAATAACACTTGATTGGCTGCTTATGTTAGATTTCCAACCAATAAAAGCAGTTTGTGTCAGAAAATGACGCATAGTCAATTGGTCATGCCATTGGCCGCATACCTTTTCGCGCGTCAAAAAAGACGATGAATCGGATAAATTAGTTTAAACGTAAGCAGCACAAGCGCAATAGCATTAAAAAAATCAAGGCCAAGATTTATAGTTCCGCAGTTATATTTTGTTGTCGGTTTGCTTAAGTATAACATAAATGAGTAGTACACTGGTTTTATTTACGAAAGTTTGTTTGGGGGGGTAATACGGACAGATTAGGAGCTGTTAAACGTACAGCAATGCAGATAAAAAAAAAGTCAATCATGTTAATAACGGATATCGAGCTGACGATATCATTAATCTAGACTTGTTGAGCAGGTCTGCACAACATACGGCCCAACGAAGCCTTTTCTTGTATTTCAGTCATTGTAGTGTAAAGTTAAAACAACTTTTGTTGCAGAAAATTAAACAGTAATATTTCACCATGACATTACTTTATGGAAGATTGTATAAAATCTAAATGGCCAAATCTTATACAGTCTTTAAAGATTCATATTTATTGAAGCACTTTCATCGAGTTTTGCCATGAAAATAGTATTTGAACATCAGTTTCACAACGCAATAGAATTTTTTTAATGTTGCGCGCCCCAATAGCCGCCATGACGTTATAAAGAGCAAAATTTTGAAATAAATTCGCTTTGAGCACTGAGCAGCTTTCTTTTTAATAAGCAATTACAGCAGATTGGGTCATACAACAAATTTTAATAGCAAGTTCTCAAGTTCATATTGCGCTGCGAATTTGACCCAAGTTTTGTTATGAAAATGCAATTTGTAAGATAACCACCATGACGTCATTTTTAGTGAAAAACAGTGAAAACATCCAATGATAATCCACTTTAATAAATTATTGCATTTTTGTTAGAGTGCATAAAAAATTGTTTCATCTTTTACTTCTAGCAAATCATCTCTTCAGTAAATTTCAAACTTTCAACAACTGCTGTTACTGTGGCATGACCTGCAATAGAGCCGCTATGACGTCACGTAGGGAAAAACATTCTAAAATTATTTATAGTTTTTTTGAATTTAATTTCGTTTTTCTTTCCGAGAGGTTTCAACAAGTTATGCTCCATATTCCCGGCTTACAAATGAACCAATATTTGCATTACCAAAATTGAAACAATTTTTGCTGCGATAATACAGCTTTGAAACTACTGTAGCTGCTGCCATGAAGTCATGTTCAGCAAAACGTTTAAAAAAGGATCAAATGCAGGTAAAACATTTCGATCATATTTTGTCAGCGACTGCAGCTTGCTTGTCTAGGCAGGACTGTTTTGCAAATTTAAAGCAAGAGTTAGTATGATGGAAGAACCGGTAAAACAACCGCCATTAACTCGTGCTTTTCGAAACTTTTTCGAAAAATGGTATAACCAGTGACGATCGGTGGCAAAAAGTTTTGGGTATTCAATTCAAAATTTATTCCGTCGTTTATTTTCGTACATGAAGTAATTGCGCATCCGGTCTGCGCGTACAGAATTATGTCCGTACGTGTAGGTGGCATTTGATATTTATACTGTATTTGTACTGTACTATTTAAAAATAAAAATTGAAAGATAAAGTTTAACTGTGGGGAGTAGCAAAAACACGTTTGGGAGTAAATTGTTTTGGCTCGAATTGAGGGTAGCGTAGCTGAAGTTAATTTTTCTCGTCTCGCTTCAGCTGTTGAGTGAAATGAGTATAGTGGAGGTGTAGAAAAATGAAAAATATAAACTATAATTTCTACACTCAATTCAAGCAATTGATTAAAACTTTTAACACGCCTTTACCTCATCCAATGATCAGTTGCCTACAAAAAGCAAAGAAATAGTATAAGCTGAAACAGCTTTGGCCGTTTGATTAGCAATTCAAACAAAACTGTTTACTACAAAGAGCAGAGCACTAAAATCGGCAAAGTTTCAGAATTACTGCAAATGCAAGAAAGTCATTTAAAAGTAAAATCCACTCGCTTTTCCACTGAAGCAAATTCTGTTATGACTGAATCCTGAAAAGATTTGGTTTCCATGACTTCTGTCAGTAATTGTGACTCGATGGATACAGGCGCGTCGCCAGCGGGGAGGCAGGGAGGCAATGCTCCCCCGATTTTCGTTTTTGCCACTTCGATTTTTTTGCCCCCCACGGAATTTTTTTGGGAGGAAGAAAAAAAGCCTTCGGATTTCGGCGAAGACCTTCTTTTTTTTTTGGAGATCACCAGCTTTCGGTCGGAAAATTTGCGATTTCGGTCAGAAAAAGCCTTCGGATTTCGGCGAAGACCTTTTTTTTTTTTTTTTCGGAGATCACCTGTGATTTCGGCCCGAAAAATTCGGCGAAAACCTTTGCCCCCCTGATTTTAATTTTGCCCCCCCCCGATCTAGCGAAGCCCCTGGATGGATATAAGGCCTAAATCCATAGGTGGGCACAAGTCCGTTAATCGTTAATCCGTTAATAACGAAGCTAACTTTTTCATTAACTCGTTAATCCGTTAAAAAGTTTTTTCATGTTAACGGACTAAATTAACTTCCGTTAAGTTTTGTTAACTTCCGTTAAGGTTTTTATCGTTAATATTATGCAGCTTCGTTGTGCATTTAAACTTGTTTGTATCTTGAAATTAGATTAGACTGTAAAATGTAACTTTCAAAACACAAAAAGACCACCATAGCAAGAAATATTTCCTTACAATCAGCTTAACAGCGTCAATACGTGTTCTAGAAGCGAGTGAATAAAACGAAATGTAAGTTGCACGCAAAATGTTAACGGATTAACGGACTTTATTAACTTCCGTTAATTAAAGCTGAAAATAACGGATTAACGTTAACGGAGGTGTGAAGTTTGTTAACGGACTAGTGGTTAACGAAGCTAACGTTTTGCGTTAACTTGCCCACCTATGCCTAAATCTGAAAGTCTGTCTTGTTCCATTTTATTTTGAGAAAACGATTTGATACGTTTTAAGGAAGAAAACGATCTTTCAACGGATTTGGGTCTACCTGCAGCAACGACTGCTTTTTTTTTCTTCAAAAGTTTTTTGAGTGAAGGAACATCCCAATAAACTATCCACAGCATTCGTTGTGTTGTATAGCTGTTGTAATTTACTTTGACGAATTTTAAGTTTTCCTCATAGAAGGTTATTTTTGCTAAAAAACCTTGCAAGTCTTTTACTGTCAATTGTTTGATACGGAGAAAGTATTATGATGTTTCAGGGTAGTTAATTGAATTGACAGGTCTGTAACGGTCGATCGCGCAACCACAGGCGCAGGCAGCTGAAGGCAAGGTAATCACGCTCGCTATCAGAAAACCCAGGATGACGTCAATCGTGACGTTTCTTCACTTGACCAAATTTGATTGGTTAATACAGAGGCGGGGCGTTACATGGTTTCACTTTGCTACGCCATTTTGGGTTTTTACAACTTCGCTTTGTCAAGCTACAGCGCTGCATACCAACGTTTAGCACCACAATGCCGAAAACTTAAATAATTGACTGCCTGCCACTAGGTTTCGCCAATTGCTACGCTGAATACGCTATGCTTGTGGCCAACTAGCCATGAAAGCAAAAATAACCAAATTATAAAATAGTAAAATACTATTTAAAAGATATTTGAATAAATACAGATGAGATGATTTTGTTTGGGTATTCAAAGAATACCCTGATGCCCCTCACCGATTGTCACTGATACCCTGATGCCCTGATACCCTGATGCCCTGATGCCCCTCACCGATCGAAACGCAGCCTTACTTTTTGTCATTGTTGACAAGGATTTTTCATTTGCTAATTTTTTTCCATATTAAAATAGAATATCCGAAAAATTCGGATCCGGAAGTACAACATATTTAACCACAGCATCCTAAAACTGGATCCAAAACCGGAGAATTTTGCAAAATCCGGAAATTCTCAATCCGTAATCCGACTGCGTGTACGATACATCTCTGACGCTTGCAATCGCAGAAGGTGAGCTTGTCGTAACCCATTTATGAGGAATAGAAGTTGGAGAAAAAAGAATGACTCCGTACACGTGTTCGCTATTGAATCCGTCTTAAAGATAAAGTTTGGTACAAAAAAGTGAAATTGCTCAATGCTTAGGCCTATTGCTTGGTCAGTCAGATGTTAGAGAAAATGGTTTGTAGGCTATTGAGTCAGTGTTGAGTTGGTAAGTAATGTTTTGAAAATGTTTCACATAAGGTTGATGAAGTTATTCAGGTTCTACTGTTTGTTTGGAGTGCAGGGTTGATAGAACGTAATTTGTTGCCGCCCACAGCCCACAAAGCCACTTATTGAAGTTATTCTCATTAATCAATTAGGCTAATGTTATTACCGGTACCAAATTACAGTAGGCGTACAGTTATTTCGTTCTTTTACTTAAGTTGTTAAGAGACCAGTGAAGTCAGTTTGTATCATACCGCACACAAGGTAGGTACTAATAGAGATCGACAGATATGACTTTTTCGGACCGATATCGATATTTTGCAAATTTTTAGGCCAATACCGATATCGATAACTGATACCGGTGCATTAACTTATTAAGTAACGAAATTTGACACTATTTTTCAATTAACTTGACACTAAAAGCTTCACTAGGTCCTTTCCAAAGAAAGACTACCGGTATTGCAAACACTAGTCCTGCAAGTCACACTCCCGTATTATTCAATGAAAAAACAAACCTAAAATACAACAATTTGCCAATCAATTGGCTAGTCGAGAGCGGTCGTGCTTGTTCTCAAAAATAAACAGTTTAAGATAATGGTGCTAAGCCGATATTTTATCAGTGGTAGATAGCCGACTGGCCGATACGGTACGATATATCGGCTTGACCCTGATATTGGCTGATATGATATATCGGCAGACCGATATAGGCTATTGGTCGAGCTATAGTAGGTACGGTACCATGTATAACAGTACTGGTAACGTAGCCTAGGCCTGTAGGCTACTTCAGCACTGAGCAGTGCAGCCTAGGCCTTACTGGTCATGGTAGGCTTCATGATACTTACACTGCTTACAGACTGATCAGTGGTGTACGCAGGATTTTTCAATAGGGGGGATTTTAAAAGTGACATCAAAAATTTGTTTGTGATCTATACTTTGGCGAATAAATAACTTAGCGTAATGTAACAAGATGGAGTCAAAGTCACACAGTGCGTAATGCAAATCAAACTTTTCAAACAAATAACAATTAAGCATTAAGCATACATGTATAGTTAACATCATTAGGTTTGCAACTGGACGATGAAGAAAAAAATTATTCTAAACAAAAGCTACAAAAACCCATTTGATTACAAACTGCAAAGCGTGGCAGGCACGTAGCCAGAAATTCGCAATTGAGGGGGCTGTTTTGGGGGTCTGGGAGCTGAGCCCCCAGCGCTTGAAAATTTTGCATTTTTTTTTCAAAAATAACTTAATTTTAGGGCTATATTGATAAAAAATAATGCTTTTAAAACGTGGTGGTGCAAACCTAATTAAACTGTTTGCATAAATGGGCTATGTGGAAGGTGGCTATTGGTAAAATTTTAGCTCTCTTTTGTTTACATGCTGGTAAATCATAAAATCCTATAGTTCAAGAAAACTTACATGGAGTAATTTATTTCGTCTATATTTTATAGGGAAAAATAAATGGGGAGGAGGGGCTAACAAAAAAAAAAAATTAAGACAAGTGATTGGTAATTAACTAATACTAAGTAGCCCCCCCCCTATTCCTAAGTTTATAATATGTTCGCTGATGAAACCTATGTTAACATTTTTACTCTAGCGATCAAATTTGATTGCTTGTTTTGGGCCATTTTTCAAAGTTTTCATTGATTTGTGGGTTTAATTTTTGATAAATTAGCCCCCCCCTAAATTTATGTTTCAAAAGATTCAAAGTTTGGAAAATTTGAAGCTGCATGACAGATCCAAACTTTAAAGCTTTTAGTCCCGCAATCATGTATTGCGATGCTGCATGTAACAGCAGGCCTACCGTTAAACATAAATCCTTTGGGGAAAATGCTCTTGAACTTTACTGTTGTATGGGCTAGCATATTTTTCGCCAATAGGCAGCGACTTCATGATTCTGCATCCTTCTGCTAGATTTAGCAAGTTGTCCAATAGTCCATGCTCTGCTGTTTGGTATTCCCACCTAGTTGCTAGAAGTAGCTCTAATCTCTGTTCATTTTGTCAACGTGGTTCAGATCTTCATGGCATTTTAGTTGGCACCTGAGCTTCATAGTAGCTTTGAGAGTGTTTTCATGCAACCTGCACACTATGGAAGAACTTTGCCAGAGTGATAAACTGAGATGAAACCATATTTTACATACGCCAATAACGCTTTCGTTTGGGCATGACGCAGGGTCGATTCAAAAATTCAACTAAAATTAATAACATTAGCTAAATATTTTGCTTCATGCAGAAGTCATAATTTGGTTTGTGACGCATAATTTGAAATTGCTTTATGTGCATGAAGATCATGATGTTTCAAAACAATAAGAATTGCAGCCTTTTGCAAATTTTTTTATTAGAAACAAAACCAGATAAATAAAATGCAAGAAAGTTGTGAATCCAGGTTTTTGTATAAAAATAATGAAAGTGACTCGCGTACCACTTGAAAAGCCTTCAAGTACCACTAATGGTACGCGTACCATGAACATAGAAACATACGATTACGCAAAACGTCGTCACTGTGAACTTATCGCAATGCTACAAACAGATAAGCAAACAGTACTGGTGCTTGAAATTGCGACAAAACGTGAGGCTGCTCGTCAGAAGGACACAAAAACCGCATTTGTCACTCCCGCAAAGACGCTTACAAAAACCATCTCAGGCAAAAAATTCTCGCCCCTCTGCTTTCTTCTTTCTCTAACAAAAAATCCACGCCTATGCCCAAACCTATGAGTGTAATAGTCAAAATAAAAATTTCGGAAAACAAGTGACGTCACTGGAATCTTTGTTTATTTAACCGCGCGTGTTCCATTTGCCAAGTCACTTCGTAACATTTAAACCAAGTGTTTTGTTTAATTTACAGTCTGTAAAGCAAAATTAGTCATTAGGCCAATATTAATATATATCATTAATTACTGATCTGAAAATGGCTACCAATGTGTCTTCATCATCTAACAATACAGATGATGTTAAAGCTGAATTAAATAAGCTCCTTGAGGAATGGAGCCAGCACCACAGAGAAGATAATTATAATCCAATAACATTTTTGACAAAGTAGGTAGTCTAGGCTAGCCTAATTACCTCAAAGGTATGACAATTGAAAATAAGCAATATTTTATATATTAGTATTTTTTACATGCATCATTTGTTGGTTAGTAGTTGTCAGGTTGCTCTGTTCAAGCTGATTTTCTCTGTTTCGTTTATTCAAATCAAATTTTTCATTATACTTGCTGTATTTCGCTGAAGCATGTAACAGGTTGGCAGGGCCCATCTTCTCTTCATTGCGCTTGGGCAACATAACTTCTTTCGAAGAAATGTTGAAGCAGTGGTGAGCTGTTGGCAATACTGCAGACTGTGTCTGATTTGATTGGTCCAAGATTTGAACCTCCAACCTCCTGCTGCAGAGATGAACGTGTTACCACTCAACCACCTGGCTGGTTAGTTTAAGTTAATTCATGTGTTAACAATAAACATTGTTGGGGATTTTTTTTCAGATGCATAGTCATTCATCAAATAATGTTAGTGACTATGCAACTGAAAAATACTGCTTTATAAACCCAACTCGAGGCTGAACTTTTGGGACTTGTTTCAGCAGGTGGTTTATCAGTTATTAAGCGGATTTGCAGTCTGGGCTGAATCGGCTGAGCTTAATTTCTTTAAAGACCTGAGGTCGTGGAAGTGAGCTAATCAGCCTCTATGGCCATTGGCCAATTATGTTTTCTAAAATTTCTTACATGTCGCAATATTATAGTGACTTTCAAGGGCTATTTTTAAATTTCTGATTTACAAGTACAAAGTCAATTGTCATAGTCAATAAACATTAGTCTGTGAAATATTTTCGAGTAAACTTAGTTTGCGCTGAGCTAAGATACAGAGAAGATAAAAACACTGTGGCTATAATTATTCGTCTTCATTTTTTTCAAGTATCAAACATATGGAAATGGTAACCATTTTAAAATATATTTAAATGAAGAAAAAAGAATATCTATCATAAATGGTACACACCACAGTTTTAAAATTTATAAGTATTACATTGTATATAATGATATGTTTTAGTGAATAGCTTTTTTAACAAGCCAAATATACTCTGCTTGAACATTACCTGTTGACTCGTTGATTAATCAAGCTATTTGCATGATAGTCACATGGTACTTTATGTACTAGTTATCAACAGCCATCATTTCATTTTTAAGATTATCAGATTTGTTTGAAAAAGAAACAGAGGATTTCCACAAACAAGATCCTGATCCATTTGATGATCGACATCCTGGTAAGTGTATTAGTGATAATTAGAGCTCTACCTATTCTCTGCCACCTAATATTTATTGGCTGATAATATCGTATTGGCTTTTTGGGCCGATTAACATTGACCTGCAAAAACATGCATAAACACATAGCTGCTCAGCATCTGTAACTAGCCAAAATCAAACAATCCTTACTTCTGTTCCCAGTAATTGGGTGTTCAGCATTACAAGAAAGATTCTATGATTATAAGCAATGCTTTTGATGGGATGAGTTGTAAAAAACTCGGCACTTTAAACTACAAGCAAAAACTGTTGAACTATTTTTAGAGATTGTCATGAATGTGTTTGAATGTTGTATGTGTTTTAGGCTTGCTTTAAAGGCAATTTAAAATTAACTTCATAATTTTTTGCATTGGCAGTATATCAGTTATCACTATCATCATTTGCCAAACATTCTCAAAATTTTGGTATTGTCATTGGCCAGAAAAAGTCTTATCAGTCGAGCTCTAGTGATAATCATAGATGGTAGAAGCCAAATGGTATTAAAAGATTTCTATATTTATTGCTAGCAATTAGTATTTCAAAATTGAATCCTATCAACATTAGCTCATTGCATCAACCAGATGGGGCATTTATTTTGTGAATACTGGTACCTTCAATGATTTAGTGCTGCATTGAAACTTCAATTGAAGTTTTTTTTCATGCAATTTAAAATTTGTTGTGTACTTCATGAAATATCTTTGCCTTGCTTAGTTGCTGAGTGATTAAATTGAAAAAAAAAAGGTTTGTTGTAAGTTGATTGTATTAAAACATAGCTAGTGGCGTATTGCTATTGAAAACTACTTGCATTTCTTGATAAAATTTCTTTGCTACAGATTAAATATTGAAAAAATACACTCATTATAAAAACTAAGTTGGGCAAATATTCTCACATAGTTTATATATTACATTAGAAGGTAAGATTAGTCTTTCAATGATATTAGTTGTATGTATCTTATACTCCTGTCCTAGCTCATAACCACACTTTACTTGCAGTTTATTCAAAACCTAACATTATACTGGGAAAATTATTGAAAACTTTAACCAAACAAGATGACTTTTTGGATACCCTCATCAATACATATCTCAAATCACGGAATCTACCTCGCACACAGAATTCATTTTACCCTCATCAGCCATCACTCCGTCAGGCAGCTGCTCGTTTATTACTTGTTATCATGCCAGGACTTGATGCCCTTAGTATATTTACAGATAATGTGAGTTTGCATTATTCAACTTGCACTATTAGCTCTGTTAATAATAATGTGTCAGGATAGTTTGCTGACGGCTTCTTGGTCTGATTTCTAAACTTGGAAACATTGCAAGTGGCAATGTGTTCTTGGGGAAGGTACTTTTAAAATGCTTATTGCCCAACCAACTCGGATGAGCACTGAGCAGTAAACTTGTTTTAATTGTGTTTTATGGTGGTTCAATCTTAAGCCGCATTTACACGGGCGACTTTTTTGCGTGCGATTTTTTGATAAAAATAGATTTGGCAAAGTTGCATATGTTCAATAATGGTTCTCATTGTGATAAAAGTTACCTTACTGCTGAAAATGACTGTCCCAAGTTGTTTCCATTCCGATAGTGATATTTTAAACCTTTTTAAAGCAAAATCGGAGCTGATCTCACTGCAATTTTTTATGGCAGCTCCGATTCTCTTCTAAAGTTTTCAATTATTACAATATTGGTATGAAAACAACTTAAGACAATTATTTCCATCAGTAAGGTCCCAATTATCATGATCAAAACCGACGTTGAGTAAATGCAACTTTGCCTGATCCATTTTTTATCAAAAAATTGCTTGCAAAAAGGTCACCCATGTAAGTGCGGCTTTACAGTGATAATGTTTATGTAAAGATTTTGCAAATCTTATTACTCCAGTGAAACATTTTTTCAGATTGTATTGCTTGTATTACATCATTAATTGATTATATTTTGAATTAATTTTTAGAGTGATTTAATGGCAATGTTATATCGTTGGGCGACAAATGAAGACCAAACATTGTGTACATATGCTGCTGGAATATTAGCAAGTGCAGCAGAGCAACAAGATATCAATTCTCAATATACCAGTGAAAATAATGCGTTGGTAAATATTTATTATTATTGCAGAACCTGTGATGCAATTCTATAGTCATGATTTTGGAGGTAAATTTCGACTTTGCTCTACCTTTTTTTATGATATCGCGAAACTTTCAAGTAAACTATTTTCTGTCATAAAATTATAAAATACTTGCTCTCTTTTTAGTTTTGTTGGTAAAAATTATTTCAAAAATGGTTGATGTTCAAAATGCACGTCTTACAATGGATTAAAGTGTCATGTAGTATTTAATCATTGTTTTTTAAAATCAAATTAAATCTTTCACTATACTCGCTGCATTACGCCGAAACGTGTAACGAGTTTGTGGGGCCCATCTCCGCTTCCAGGCAACACAGCTCCTTTCGAAGTTGTTTTTTTTTTTTCAAAATCTGGTTTCAGTCATTTGACCGATTTGGCAGATATTTTTCAGTCATTTTCTTATCAAAGTATAAAATCTACAGTATTTCGATTTATTGAGTTTTTATTAAAATACTGTAATACGAACCCGAAACGAAATTTACAAAACAAGACCATAAACAAAAACAAAGCATTTTAGTTCAAATTACCTCAAGCATTCTCAGCTAAATTGATGCTTCGCTCTGCAGCGTGTATGATATAAACAGACACGAAAGTGATGTAGAAAGGCTTAAAAAAATGCTTTAGATTGGATAATTAAGTAACAAAAGTTACTAGGTAATTTCGAGTTATTGTGATCTAACGATCACAGAATGATCCATCTTTAACTAACGTATAAAAAGACTTAGGATGAACGATGCAAGGTCGCAGTTGTGCTCTTTAATGCGAGAACAACTAAAAAAACATTACCTGTCGTCGTAATTTTTTTTAATTGTCGGAACAAACTAAATCGTAGAGGCGGGTAAAAATTTGCCAGACAATATCACGACTTTAAAAAAACGTTAGACATACCCAAACCGAAAAAAACAACCCTACACAAAATATGTCTCTCAAAATTTAGCCATCAATATTTCGTCTTCATTCGTTGGCATGTTGGGCTGCGAAGAAGCGCTGGAATCCCTGCTGTTTACGATCTACCGCGAAGCGTTAAACTTGAAGACGAACTAGATTTGGCTTCGACGACCTTTCCGCTACGTGGTGATTTAAAAAATGAACTCAAGTTCGACTGCTTTCTACAAAATTTTGTTTTCTTTCTTGGCTCCAGTTGCTTTCTTTTACTAGAATCACTCATACTCCTGTCAGTTGAGATGCAATCTTGTTCTGACTTTCAAGACTAAATAGAGTGAACCGATCTGAATAAACTCAGCGCTAATATTTTTATCAACCGCTCCACAGGTGGATATTATTTTTCGTTTTATCACTTACCTTGACGTAGCAATTCACTTTGTAATTATTATGAGCCGCCATTTGTGTACCCTAATTTGTGCAATGTTTTTTTGCATATTTAATTAAATAGTCGTTTTAATTAAATGTACAAAAATATATTGTCAAAGTCGAAATGAATAGTCAAAAAACCGCGCAAAATAAACCGTTGCAAAAATAAATAGTAAAAAAAACTGCGCACAAAAAAAGCGTTGCTAAAATGCGCTGTAGACTTTTTTTTATATTTGGTAGTGGAGCGTGACAAAGCGCTCTCGGCTGCTCTTCGAGCGCATTAAAGACCAGCCGAGCGCGCATCAAGAAGCAGCCGAGAGCGCTTTGTCACGCTCCACTACCAAATATAAAAAAAAGTCTACAGCGCATTTTAGCAACGCTTTTTTTTGTGCGCAGTTTTTTTACTATTTTGCAACGGTTTATTTTGCGCGCAGTTTTTTTGACTATTTATTTTGACTGTGACTATATATTTTTGTATATTTAATTAAAATGACTATTTAATTGAATATGCAAAAAAACATTGCACAAATTAGAGTACACAAACGGCGCTTCATAAATTATCGTTCTACTTTATTCATTAACGAGTGTGATGAAATAATGATAGTTTTTCCATGAAGATCGTACGTTTTTTTATTTCTTTTTCAACGTGTAGGCCTATCACATCATTTCCGACATTCGCGGCGTGCGCAAATAAGAAAAGTGCTTCAAAGCAATACTAGTTAAGAGAAAAGATGTAACAGCGGCTAGTTTTATTTTTTGACATTCGTTCATAGTGCTACGAACTTGCGATTACTTTGTTAATTGGTCGTGGTGAAAAAGTTTTCCGTCTTTATGGCCGAACAGACCAAAAATACTGTCATTGCGAAGAAAGATCGGTCAATGACTGAAAAAAAACCTACTCTCGAAGAAATGTTGCAGCAGTAGCGAGCCGTTGGCAACTCTGTGTCCGATTTGATCGGCCCGAGATTTAAACCTCAGACCTCCCGCTCCAGAGACGAACGCATTACCGCTCGACCAATTGGCCGGTCTTTGATTTTTGTAATGGTTGACTATTTTGTTTAGAAAGGTCTTCGCTCCTCCCAAATGCGTTCTGTGATACTTCAATTATCTTAGAAGTTGCTTTCTTTATTTGTTGTGTTTTTAAGGTTCCTATTCTTTTGAAGAGGTTGTGGAATTATATCGAGCCTGGCAAATACCCTGTTGAACAACATGAAAAAGACGCACAATCAGAAGTTGAAATCAAACCTTCAACCAGTACAGCTGGTAAAAAACAATCGACCGACAATCCTAATACTCCTGGATCTTCGAGGAAACGAAAGGCGTCAGGAGACTTGTCTACTCGCAAACTAAAATCCCGTAGAACCAGTGAAAAACAAAATGCGTTAGCAAAGATTTCAGAGCCGCAGATACATAAACAAGATTCGAAACCAGAAATCTCGGTAAACTTAAAAGATTTCCAAAGCCCCCTCAAAGGTACAGAAAATGATAGTCTTGTGCTACCGGCAAGCGATGTAGTGGATGTGAGTGAATGCAGCAACAGTAGCTGGTAAGTGCTGATGATCTACTTGTATTGCGGATCATCTTATAATAATAGTGCTGGTTAAACAATTGGGCTATGTTTAGTAATTCAGCGACGGTGATAACTCAATTGGTAGAGCGTGGGGTTACTGATGGGAAAGGTTGCACTGGTTTCCGATTTGATTCCCAATTTGGAAATGTGTCGTTTATTCTCGTAAAGACATTTTGCGCTTTTCTATTGGAGCCAGCTGTCTACCCATTATGTTGGACCAGCCAAACCAACGACTTGCAACCAGAACCCAAGGGGTTACATAATGAGCGTTGGTGTGGTTAGACGGGTCCACGACAACTGACCGGGAACCAACTGACCGCCAACTAACCTTAGTCCTAATGTTGGCTTTCATTTGGTTTACGGTCAGGTTGTGGCGGTCAGTTGACTTCGTTGGTGGTGAGACAGGCGTAGATAAATGAAGAAATTTAACTGTAAATCGAACGTTGAGGTTTTGCTTTTACAGATAGCGTTTTGTTAAGTAATGATATATTCAGCTCCAAAGGCTTAATGAATCAACTTCACATCAAGCTTGACTGATTACGCTAAATATATTAAATTACTGAATAGAGCAATAATATAGTATGTCAAGATATTTTTGTTACGGTAAAATACCTCGAAAGTTATTTTCGAAGCTTATAACTATACTTTTTGTTTTCAGGGTCGAGCTTGCTCCAGTTGTTATTGGTTACAGTTACAGTCTTGCTCCTCCTTTATCTCCTGTCACGTGTCAACGATGTATTATTAGTTTGTTAATTCCCTTAGGTGAGAATGACTCCTGATTGTTATATTTCGGTTCATCCGTCTAGTATGTATCAGTAAAATAATGGTTATGGTACAAATTGTTTTTGATTGTCGACAATATGCTAACCGGTAAATTTTCTTAGAAAAAAAGAAAATATCAAACAAGTAGACAAAAAGCGATTGTTTGGTTTGTAGTTAGGATAAAGTTAATTAGATTGTGATGATGATGAAAACGGTAGTTTTCAATTACACTGCCCTGAATCGTATTTTTTGCAGGTGAATACCAGGATTATTTATCTCATTTCATTGAATACAAAGCAATAGATTTGGTTCGAAATTATCTGGATAAGTGCAACACAAACGATGGCCTACTCACATTTTCAGCTTTACGTTTTTTAGCTTCTTTATTATGTCACAACAAGGTAAATTTTTCTGAACAGCATCTGTCCTTTGATGTCGGAAACTTAGGCAAACTCGGCGAAGATAGAAAGTGAAGTGTCTTTTTACAGGAATATCTTGCTGGAGTAATACTAATATACCTGTAAGTCTTAACTACAACTCTTAGCAAAAAACGATCTCATCCAGTAGTTTGTGAAAAGATCGTTTGTGAAACTGCATGTGTTTTGTGCAGTACGAGTATAATAGTTTAACTTTCTCTGTAGGATTAACAACATTGATTTGTATTCATCATTGTCGATTTGTGAGACCATATTGAGCCTTTTATGTCCGGCTATGCTTGGCCAAAGATGAACAGAAACCATTATCTTCTCGAGTTTTCGCGGTAAAGAAGTTAGCTTTTAACTGTTGTTTTCTACTCTCACAGATCGCAACTAAGTTTATTGACACGAACGGGGTACAGCGATTACTGTCTGTTCGACGCCCATCTGTTGGCGCCACTGGGGTTTCTCTCTGCATATATTACCTCGCCTACAACTACGATGCAATGGAACGAGTTTGCAATTTGCCAAATAAGGTACGGAACGAGTCAGCAGATGTATAGATCCCCTGATCATTGTCTATTCCATTAAAATCGTTTTGAATAAAATCTTTTTTGATTACAAGTTTAAACTAGTCAGTGGTCGAGTGGATAGAGCGCCTGCTACTGAAAGACTCCGGTTTGATTTTCGGGTCAAACGAAAGACAATAAAAATTGGTATTCACAGCTTTTTTGTTTGATGTTCAGCAGTTAAAAGGGAGAGAGTGAAGCCTCCATCGTGTGTGGTAGACAGGTGGCAGCTTGACTCGAAGACCGCAAGGTCCTTTCGCTGTCTCATGGCTAAGGCAACTTAAAGAATAAAATATAATTACAATTTCAATTTATTTTATAGACTTTAGTTGATTTGGTTCGCTATGCTATCTGGCTTCTAGAATGTTCCCACGACTCCGGACAGTGCCATGCCGCTTTGTTCTTCAACTTTTCCTTTCATATTTACGCCATCTTGAAGCTGTTTGATCAAAGGGTAAATCTAAGTAACTTTTTAGAGCAAGTCATTGATAAAACGATAATTGCTTAAATATATACTGCGCACTGCTCTATGCTATACTTGCAGTGGCGTTTGAGTCCAGCAGGTTTCTCAGGGGGTGATATTTTTTCATTTCATTATTATTGCTGTCGCATTCATATCTTCGAGTTATGGATAGGTAATACCAATGCCATGTTGGCCAAGTGGTAGGAAAACCCAGGAAAAGGTTGGTCCTTTGAAATGATTGTTGTGTGTGGTTTGATTCGCTGATGAGTAATTTCTAATTTTCGATTTTTTAAGATACCGATGCTGATCAGTAATCAAGTTAATGGAGCATCTGCTACTCAAACAGGAGACTTGGGTTCGATTCTCAGTCGGGTGAAACCAAAGACTCTAAAATGTAGTATTCACAGGTTCGTGCTTGACTGTCAGCGTAAAAAAAACAGTGCCAAGATTCCACCGTCTGTGATGGACAGTTGACAGCTTGAATCGAAAACTCGTAGTTCCATAATCACGTGGCCATGGTAACTTTACAAACAAAGATGTAATTATGATAACATTTGAGGTAATAATTTTCATGTTTTTAAAGGACGGTCTGCGATATTTACTGAATATGTTGAGCATGCTTCCTATAATACGACTTGATCAAGAAGAAGGTAACGTACCTGAGGACCAAGATTCAAACAGACAAACTGCTCGCACTGCTTGCCAAGTACTCAAAAAGTGAGTTTTTTCAACTAGTATGAGCTAGTGGTTCGTAATGCGTATGCTACTGAATTGATCGATAAAATAAGACATTTATATGCAATTTGTACTACGATATTGCGTAGCAAGTTTTCGGAAATCAACCTTTCTGAGCGACATTTTCCTTTAAATGGCCTTTTTCGGATTAAACCTCACTTTAAAAGTCCATTCGGGAAGCTTTTAAATTTCCGAAATTGTTGTTTTGCAGAAAATCGCTTTTGTTATGTGATATTTTTTTCAGGTATTTCGAGACTCACTTGGCTATAAAAGCAACCACAGCAAAGGAGCTGCTGAGAATTAACTCGAGTCCGTCAGCTGAGAGATCCAACCCCTCTAAGGTAAAGTACAATGGGTTGAAAAGTTCATTAATTCTTTTTTTATTCTTGACCACGACAACAATAGCAAATGCATGGTAATTGGTAACACAATAATAACACGTAGAGTCGGGAAAAGGAAATAGCGACACACCGTCAGACGTTAAGACATGCAGAGGATATTGAAGACAAAAAAGCGATTTTTATTTACATGGTTGCTACACCTGTCACACCAGCTTAAGTACATTGTTAGCCTAATCAATCACACTCTCAACATACACGCAGGCACACAATATGGAAGTAAAACTAACGGCTGGAGTGGTTGTTCGAATGATTGATAAAGAGAAAAGAGAGGGACAGTGACAAGTGCCAGGCCAAGCACGGCTACGTAGGTGGTCAATGGGAGGCGCAACCGGCCCAAAACTATTTTTAGCTCAACGGAGCAAGGTGAGGAAAGAAAAACCACCCTGAAAATGAAACCTCACTGGGTCCGGAAACCCTTTCAAGTAGCAGCTGGCCATAGCATCAAGACAATAACAATTTTGCAATCGATACATATGCATCAAAATAATTATACACAACATACAGCAATTTATACGAGTCACACCATCCACATTGCGTCTAAATAAATAGCTGGTACAATGTACCATAACTTGTGATCTCTCCGATGTCTAAATCAGAACGAAGGTTTTTACGTAGTACGTCCAAATATGCTTTTACGCTAGTTTTATACCAAGTCGAAAATCTGGTACTACCACTAAAGCTGCCACTTACCAATCTAGTCACTATTCGATATGTGCTTTCACCCCCGTCCCTTTTATTGCTGAACTCCAAGCAGGAAAGCTGGAATACCAATTTTGATGTTTCCCATGTGGCTCGTGACACCTGCCGCGGAATCTAACCTCAGTTGGCGATTTCGGTGGTAGATGCTGTACTTGCCCAGTCAAATGGCCTGGTAGATTTTAACTGTCTTTATCACATTTGATTTTGTCAGACTGTCATTGAACTTGATCGTGAAACCATCTACAAGAGCATGGACTTCCTAATCACTTCGATGCACCGGCTGCCAGCCACGTTTTTAACCGTTTGGACTCCAGTCCAATCTTTTATCAAGTTAGATGGAACGAAATTACTTCTTCGGGTAATGTTGATAGTTTATAGACATTTTTTTGCAGTTTTCGAGTGCATATATTATACAAACTATAAGGCGTTCAAGCTAGTTCGTCAATGATTTGATTGCTAATGCTTGTTTACTTTGGACAACAACACCAAATGCAAACAGCATAGCTTATTCCATAAGTGGCGCTGAATTTGCTTGTCAAATACTCGTAGAATACCTTCGAAAAAGTTACGCTATTTAACAAGGTGCATCATATCAGTTGAAATGGTGTGGCTATGTCAACTGAATGGTATGACTCTCAAAACTTTTCTTGAAACAGTAAAAGAAAAAAATGTGTGATTTGGCCACGGAAAGTTGACTTGATACAAGCTGGAACCGTTAATGTCTTTATCTCAATGAAATACAAGAGGTGGGGTCGGACCGTAATGTGTGCTCACACGTTTTTTTTGGCGCGCCCGTTTCCTCAGCCATCGGATTGCAATTATCGGCCAGGACCAAAAGGGCTGTGCGGAAAACTTGTTGACCCGCGATGTATGGGGGCTCATTATTGAGCTGTTACCCCGCAGTCGTAAGGAAGAAGCGGTCAAAAAACAAAGAGTGTTTGATTGATGCATCTTATTTTCCAGCAACGAAAAAGCGACGATGGCGCTATCCTTTGAATAAATCCGCAACCTTCTTAGGAGTAGACTATTGTTTTCCACGAAAAACGAGTCGAATGCAACCTAAATGAAGTTTTAACTTTTTCAGTTGGTGGCTCTGGCTTGTGATTGGGTAAACTACGTCAGCAGAACAGATATTGTGCGATTCGCTCTCGACTGCCTTGCAGTGGTTACTTTGGCCCCTCTGGCTCAACTTGAACTTTGCGAGCAAGTCAATCTGCCTCCGAGCCTCACAGAAGAGTCTGGAATAAGGTATACGTTATTATTTGTGCATGTCTGTATTAACTAGCATATCTGCGTATTTGTAACTACTTCAACTCAGAATAGCAATCGTTTTTGGTTTTATCTTGCAATTCTTGTCAGGCTGGGCTGCCGGAACGGGTGAGGTAGGCTGCTTGGGTCTTTTTTCAAGGACACTACGACGCAATACCAGTTCTGAAAACGAACCGGGAGTAAGCAACTAGAAGCTGATGCTTTACTGACTTAGCTACGCCGCTGGTAAAGTTTCGTAAGTTGCCTTACTTAGGTCGTTATTGTCTGGTTTAAAGACTTGCAGTAATGGCTGGAAAGTTTAAATCTTGACTAAAGCCTACAACACGACTACGTGTTTGTTTTCGATCATCGTCTCCTCGAACTCAGGAGAATTTATCTTAAAATAACGTCTTAATTTCAGTTCTTTCCATTTGCAGCATTATTCTTGGCGTTGCGGAGGGAGAGGCGTACTTGGGGTTCGAGCCCGAAGCTCAGAAATCAGCGTTATCAGTTATTATAAACTGTGTGTGTGGTCCCCAGTTTAAGGTAGGTAAACCACTACGGTAGGATTGATACAACTGGTTCCTTAATGGAGACGCTTACAAGTGCTTGATTTTGGTGCATTGAGTCGAGTTGATGCCAACTAATGCTCATCGTTCAGTTGTTCATTCGATATTTTTTGTATTCAATGCTGTTTGTGATGAAAGCTGAGAACCTATCTTTACATTTCTTTTTTTCGGTTTCAGTTCGACGGTGCTATGGGAAAAATTGAAAACGGGACACCACAAGCGAGAGTGGTGACAAAGTCACTGGACGAAAACAGACAGAAGATTTGGGAATGCGTCAAAACTAACAACGGAATAAAAGTAAACTTATGTGTTTTGTATACTTTTCCAAGATCGTTTAGAATTTAGAAAGTTTCAAGGCTTGCAATTTAGTTTGAATTTTTACGATTTCCAAACTAACGATGTTTGTATAGCGTAGTATGTTTCAGGATAATGATGTTCTCGCATATGGTTAGGCATTTTTAAACTTTATGTCGATCCAGTTAGGGAAACAGGTAATTTTGTTGTGAAGCGTTGCGGTCAGATGGTGTTAAAACAACACATTTTTTCAGATTCTTCTACACTTGTTACTCGCAACCCAACCAGTGATCCATGCAGATGAAATCCGATTGCTGGCATGCAAGGTAACTAACGTCTTTATTTGGGAATAGAATACATTGCACTTTTGCTCTTTCAAAACTTACTCTTGAAATTCGAAATGTGATCCGCGACTTTTTGGGGATCACGTCTTTTCGGCGCCACCTGTTTCGTTGCCAGTCGTTATCGGTAAAGATCGTTTCGGCGCCAATTTGGTGCTCTTTGACAGTTTAGTTATTTAGGGTTTGGGTTAGGGTTAGTCAAAAAGCACCAAATATTGGTGCCGAAAAGGTCCGCGACGAAAATTCGTGGACCCGACTTTTTGACGCGAAAGATTTTAATCCCAACCCCTAAGATGTTTTTACACGAAAACCTCTCGTCCAGACTGTCAAAATGTAGACACCGGACAGACATGCGAAAAAAGTGTCGCAGATCTTAGTTATAAGCCGTCTATATAAAATGCCTGAAAATTGAATTAAAATTTGAATGGGAACGTTATTTGCCTAGCAAACAAAACAAATACTTTAAATTAACCACCTTAGAGGGAAGTTGTTGCTACCTGACTCTCTTGCCAGTTCGTCAAAACACAACAACATCTTGTTTCAGGCTTTGTGCGGATTGGCTCGTTGTGAATCAGTGAAACAGATCATGTCCAAACTCCCCATGTTCAACAGTGGACAGCTGCAAGCGCTGACCAGACAACCTGTGATGCAGGATGCCAAGAAAATACACGTGCAGTTTTGCAAATACGTGGAAGAACTCACAGGTGAGAAATAACATCGACGAATGACACCAATCCTGTGTGCACTTTCCACCTGCTAGGATATTCTAATATTAATCTAGTAGATGGACGTTTCTGTTTTCCAACACTGCCTATACGGTATTATTATTAGAAAAATTATACGGTATGAAAATTATCACCACAGTTATATGTTTTTTGAAGTGGTTAAGTTACATGAAGTGGTTACTGCTGCACAGTCACCTCTGATAAGAGTGCGTTATGAAAAATTTTAGCGGGCAAATTAAACGAACGTGGAAAATGTAGCAGTTCGATTGCGCTGCCATTATACTGTACTATGTTATGAAGTTAATGCAAAAAAGTGTATCGCAATCTCAAGTAGTAATATAATTTAATGCTAACTTCTCATCACTTGTTTTAGAGCGAGTATCTGGAAAACCTAGCACATTGGATATGGATTTGGATAGCTTGAGAAAGGTATATTCAAATAACCAAAACTATGATTAACAGCTTAACTATGAGACATACTGTTTCAGAATGGACTGTCTTGGGCTCTTAATCATATGATGGGATAGCTATGCACTATGCAGTTTAATTTATACTACTTGCGTCGATGACCGACAAGTTCATATGCTGAATGCAGTTCCCTGGTAGATAAATGATGCGTGTGATGTATTGTCCATTTGTGCATTTATTGCTTAGTGAAAAATAAATAATTAAAGAAAAATTGTCGCCGGTTTGTTTGATTCCAATTTGCCTTGTCCCATAGTCAGCTTGTTGGAGGGCCTGCCGCCATGCTTTATTGCATGTTACTGAGGGGCTAGATTTTTGCCACCTTTTTCACTTGTTGGAAAAGAAATATTGTGATAACACCAGGATATTTATGATAGTTGAACAGCATTACATTCAAACTTTCTCCTTTCCTAATATTTTTGCAGGCTCATATTGTGTCGCAAACAATCATTCGTTATGACAACAAAGAATTGCTTCAATTAATTCACAACCATTTGAATTGGTGCGGTTTGCACAACACAGCTACTATGCTGGCTCGAGAAGCCTCCCTTTATGTTCCAACCACAACTAGCGCAGCAATTTTCGCTACTCCAAAAGGGTCACTCAGAAACGTAAGTGTTAACGTAATAAAAAATATGATAATGATGCGTATTTTAAATGTTAAAATTTGAGCAACAACAGTGTCTTCTAATTAAGTTGATTCAGTAAATTGTTTGATTTCTCCTACTTCAGTAGATTTGATTTTTCGCAGTTTCTACTGGAGTAGCACTCTTGCTTAGCAAGTACAATAATAGAGCTCTCTTATTCTTCTTGATAAAAATTGTTATTTTATTCAGCTTGGGGCTGGTGGCGATGCTGGGTTTGCCTCTCCAGTGGCAAAAAAGATCAGTTTCAGCCGCGGAGACCATGCGCAAGGGGAAACTCCTACTCTGCAGCCTCACTCGTCTCTGGTTTGCACTCCCAGCCAGAGAGTAAGTTTCGTAGATAGTATTTCTTTTGATGTCAGCTATTTTACACTTTCTGAAAAAAATTATAATTCTGGCCATCATCAGAACCTCCACCCATATGTTTATCGATCCTATGATGAGACGATTGTGCTTCAAATTGAATTTCTGTCGCTTCGCTGTTTCAAGCTTCAGTTTAAGGCCGCTTCACTAGGCGTAAAATTGCGAGAGCACGAGCGTTTCCTTAGTTTATTATAACCAACTGCTTGCTTGTGTGCTAGTAAGGCGGCACACCGGGCGTATCGAATTTCTGTTTAAAATAAACTATAAATGCGCTCCTCCGCTCACAATTTTAGGCGTAATGTAGACCGGGCCTAAAGCCTGCATTGAACTTGAGAATGTTTGATAAATGGAATAAAAACTTAGAGAAACCAAACGTAGTGTAGTACTAGGCTATGTGGCCAATGGACGTGCATATAGCAGTTGTGGTTCTAGTCCAACACTGAAACTGCACTTAAACGGTGGCAAAAACTTAACCTTTCAATGTTGTGCGCTTTCAATGAATGATAATTGAAAAGGTCTAAAGATCCAAAGAAATTAAATGGAATCAGCCTTACGTTGAGATAGGCTTCACTTATCGCATACATCAAATGCTCTGGATTGTGCTGGTTCCGATTTGGTCGTTTCTTCAACTTTTTATCAAATGCTACAGCGGGGAAAGAATAAGTATCGCTTCGAGTTGAATTCCGGTTTGGATGCTGCATCGTCTTCTCTTGAACAATACAAGTTGACTTCAGCTGGGAAGGTAACAGTCATGAAACGAAACGAAATTGCTGCATCTAAACACGTCCATAATTCGGCCAGCCTCAACGCCATTGTAGCCGGATACCTGCAGAATCAACACGCCCAATGCAAAAATCCAGTTGTCACAGTTCCAGAATTTTCATTGCTGAGGTAAGTTACATTGTAGTTGGGATTGCTGTTAGTTGTCTGAAAGCAAATATCTTCTTAATTTTCCTAATGTAAATTTATTGATGAGGTCTGGATAAGATAAAGAGAAGCTTTTTTGCGTAAGCTTTGGTACTGACTTCGATGCGGTGTATTTAGTGTTTTCATACGACGGCAAGAACTTGCTAACAAACATACGGTAATTGCTAGTTTACAACATATTCTCGTTCATGTTCATCATAAGAAGTCGGGCTGGAAGAGCTTTAATATTTGCAAGCACATGCGTACTGCGAGACGATTAAATTAGGTACTGTATTTTTAGCAAACTGTATTTTATTGAAAATATTTTGCCAGCTTTTTGTTTGCTTTTAGCTCTAATTTTTTTGTTTGAGAGGCAACTGTCCTCCAATTTCACGCTCTTACCATTTTGTTTCAGACCTCATTGCTGTCCGAATCCACGGTTTCGTATCGAGGCTCCACTGAATGTTGGATCTCGCTCCATGCGGAGGCAAGTTGCCCCCAGATCCGGAGGTTTGGGAGGGGAGTGTTGCGACCGACAGTTAATATACAGCAGGTTTGTACGGAAGCCGATTAATTACGTTTGATGAAGTGACTGCGATTGTAGGCAATGTGGTCGCAGCAGTAGCATGGTGCAAATTGGTGCATTGTCATTAAATGCTTATTGCTACTTGTTTGTTCTTAGTTTTCACGTAACTAGTATACAGTGTCAGTACGTACCAAATACATTTTTAGAGTTTGGAAAACGGCTACATGAATGTAACTTGTAATGTCGAGTACTTAATAGGGTGTTTCATTTTTTCACCATTTTTGAAATTGAAAATGCTTGGGGTCGTATCTGATGGAGTTTTTGACATTGATTTCGAATAGGTAATTTTTATTTTGCTATGACGTCATTTTGAGGTTGCAGCACGCGTTCGAAACTCTGGCCGAGCACGATTTCGGAAATTTCCCGTATCTCGGTAACGGTACGAGATAAGCGCGTCGAGACTGATGTCAAAATGCACAGAAGGGTCGATTTCCTATACCCTCTCAATACAACATTTAACTGTATCTTGAACAGAAAAAAAGTTATTAGCAAATAACACATTTATCATGCAATTATGATTTTCAACACACAAAAGCATTATGGCATTCGCTGTAATCACACGCAAAACGTAGTTTGTAAGTTCACACAAGGAAAGAAAAGTCAGTCAGCCTTGTCAAACTCCATACTACACAAAAATGCGCTCAAGCGCTTGTCAGTTTTATTCATTTGTGATGGTTCATCTCCAATTTTGTCATTCACTATATTCTTCAGCCTCCCAATCCTGCGTTCGTTTGATCTGTTGTTGCTGTGGATAGTTTTCCAAAACTGTGGAGGATTTCGGCTATACGAAATACATGGAGCTGTTTTACTCAGAGTAGTGAAAAAATGTTTTAGTGGAGTAGTTTTGTCCATCAAGTGTGATTTGATTTCAACGGCATCAGGAAGCATGCAAACTTTGACGGCCTCCACGCTATAAGGAGGAATTTCTCCGTACACATTTAAAGCAACATTTTTTTGGCTGAGCCAGCATGTTGCGTGTTTTAAAAAGTATTTCAGTGCTACATCCGCTATTTCTGTGTCTATGTCTCGATATGCCAAAAGGATATCTCTTTGGAATAGCGAGAAAAAAGGCCCTTCTGATGCTGTTGGCTTTAAATGGATAAGCATAAAAGATGGCACGAAAACGCATATAATATACGAGGCAATTTTGAACAATTTTTTTTTGGTCTACTCCAAAATTACCTACTTCAAAAATTAACAACCTTAGATAGCCACTAGCTGTTTTGATCCAACTGGAATGTGAAATTTCTTCTCTGTACTCCAAAAGATATTTCAAATTATCCGGCACATCCCAAACCAAATAGGAAGCCAATACCATCAAATACAAGTATTCATTTCTGAAACTGCCATCTTGAAAACCTTTGGCTTTTTGTTCCGAAAACCCCTCCACCTTTGCTATTAGCTGCAGAGAAGCAATATTGGTAATCGGTACTGGAACACTCTGACGAGGAAGAATGTTGTTAATGTCGGGTTTGTTGATGCTTTTAATGCAGTTAAGCAACGCACCGTCTTGCATTGCTCCTGGACCTTTTGTTTTTTCTTCGATAGTTAGTATAACATGCGAAAAATAAATTTCGTAAACATGAAACATGCACTCCAGCACATGGATATCGTGACCAACGTTTTCATTGAAAAAAATCAACTAGCCTCATATTCACTCCGGACTTTTTACCACAATGAAGGGATGTTGTGTAAGCCATTATCGAAAAAACATTGCTTATACATGAACCGCAAACTTCATTTACAATGGCATTAAAAACTGTTTGGGCAGTGACTGATACACCTGCAGGAAACGATTTCTCGGCCATAATTCGCTCATCAATTTTCTCACGCTTCTCTGATCAATAAGAAATGGCCCTTCGATTTCCAAAATGCAATCTTCCCACGGACAATCGCATGCAAGCTTTCCATTAAACGCTTGGGTATTTTCTGTAATTTTACTCTTGCATTTACATATATCGAACAAATCATTCATCCATTCTTCGTTAACTTCACCGCTTTTTTCGGTTTTTGCTCTTTCTTTACTGCTTCAAATTTGGAAATAATGTTTTTAAATTTTGTTTGTATTTTGATCGAGCAATAACAAAAAGGCTTGCTGTTTTCCATATTTTGATTACGTCATTGACTGTGTCATCTTTTAAGTCATTGAAATATGGTCATTTCTTCAAAAATTTCGGGTCAGTGTTGGAATAAAATTTGCGCAAAAAATAGTAATGACTAATCACATCAACGTTCAACGGTAATACGCTTTCCTGTAGCTTTTTACATTTTATCATAACACCAGCAAAATCTGACCTCTTGTAACCGCCGTCATTCTTTCAGCTATCCTAGATATAAATGAAGAGTGGAACTGATACAACATGATAGAGTGGACTTTGGACATGAGAGCTTCCATTAGCCCGAAATAAACTTTCTATTGGAAGTAACACCGGCCATTACCACCACGATTTGATAATAGAGTTAGCATTAAAATCAATTAGTACAGAAGATCAAAGCTTTGTTAGAACACAATTCACCCTCATTCCTCAGTTTTAACTGCAGTAGTAACAACAGATCTAACGCTTATTTAGTACTTAATACGGAGTTTGACAAGGCTGACTGACTTTTCTTTCCTTACGTGAACTTATAAACTACGTTTTGCGTGTGATTACAGCGAATGCCATAATGCTTTTGTGTGTTGAAAATCATAATTGCATGATAAATGTGTTATTTGCTAATAACTTTTTTTCTGTTCAAGATACAGTTAAATGTTGTATTGAGAGGGTATAGGAAATCGACCCTTCTGCGCATTTTGACACCAGTCTCGACGCGCTATCTCGTACCGTTACCGAGATACGGGAAATTTCCGAAATCGTGCTCGGCCAGAGTTTCGAACGCGTGCTGCAACCTCAAAATGACGTCATAGCGAAATAAAAATTACCTATTCGAAATCAGTGTCAAAAACTCCATCAGATACGACCCCAAGCATTTTCAATTTCAAAAATGGTGAAAAAGTGAAACACCCTAGAACTTATGTTTATTTTTGAAAAAAAAAAGAAATAATTTTTTTTAGATTTCGTCCACATCAGTTGTTCCGAGCACCCGATGAGGAATCCGTTCCTTACACGTGTTGTGCCTTCACTGTGAGTAACTTTGCTGGATTTAACAAAACCAGTACGGGATATTGGTTTACTCGATTCGTTGTTTCATCCTGCGGCTTTAAACCGTTGCCTGGCTTATGCAACTGTTGCAAAAATACTTTGAGCAACGTTTGAGTTTTCGTCCGGATTCTGTTGAAGGTTTTGGTATTATGAGATCTCTACCGCCTACGCAATGTACTCATTGCTCTGGATCAAACGATATAGAAAGATGGCATTAAAAAGTGCATATTGCACAATACACTTTTTATGCGAACCGTTTTATGAGAACACGCGACTTATTTTTGCTCAAAATTTAAGAACAAATTTTGAACAATGTCAGCCTCCGCATGATGAAATTGATATAGGACACAGGCTAGTTCAAAGCAATTGTAAGTAGTTAGCAGAACTTTCTTGGCTTTTTCTAGATTTCCATTGTTGATTTGTCAAACAGTAATCAATTAATCAATCATGGTCTAGCTATAACAAGGGACAGCTTCTACCCAAGCAAGAATAAATTTGTGTCACTATTTTCCAATAAAGTTAAGAAGAAATGAGTCTAAAAATACATGAAAATTTAAGAACAGCCAGCTTCAACCCCAATTTACTTGTTCTTAAAAAAAAAGTGTATGTGTTTTCAAACGGTAGCTTTTGTTTTCAGCCTGATGACACGAGTTTAGTACTTGGTAACTACCAAGGTGATTTGACTGTTCGGAGTCTGTCTACTGACGAAGAACGAGTGTTGGAAGGTGTGGGGCACGCTCCGATTATTCGCGTTGAACCCGCAAAAGACGGGAAACGGTTACTTGTGATTGAAGAAGGCGTGTGGAGAAACGCTTGTGATCTCTTTTCTTTGCAAAACATGGCCGTGGTGTAAGTGATGTTGACTTGAAATGTTAATTAAGAAAGTAGGACGCTGAAATTGGCTATAGAATAACTAACGCATTTTAACTAGCTACCGGCCAGTTGGGCGAGCGGTAACGCCGTTGTCTCTGGAGCGGGAGGCTGAGGTTGAAATCTTAAGCTGCTCAAATCGAACACATTGTTGCCAACAGCTCACCACCTCTGCGATATTTCTTTGAAAGTAGCTGTGTTGCCCGGGCGCAATGACGTGGAGATGGGCCCCGCAAAATTGTTACACGCTTTGGCGTAATACAGCGAGTGTAATAAAAGATTTGGTTTGATATGATTATGGTAACAAACTAGGCCTATATTCGCTCTATGAAAGACAAGTACTAGTTTAAACTGGTTAACATTTTTCCAACCCACTTGCAAACTACTTTCCATTGAGCATTATCGATTTTCTGTTGTTTTTTTACTCATTCAATGTGAAACCACAGAATATTTGCAAAGAAAATAAAGGTTGGAAAAACTTTGGTTGGTGGCCAATTGAAAAAAAAAACTAGAGTAAATCTCGTGGAATATTGGGGCTCTGGCGTAACATTTCACATTTGTTTAAAAACATCACGTGCTTGGCTTTTTGAGTCGCAAAAATTCTTGTATAATTTTGAGTTTTTTGCAGGTTAACTTACGAAGATTCGTATTATGTTGAATTTTCAAAAACGGTCCAAGACAAAGTTGTCGGAACGAAAAACTCCACCGCCAACGTTAGTTATGTGTTAGCGCTAAATTAGTTAGTGATGTAGCACCGAAAGTCTCTTCTCTAATCACAATATGACGGCAATTCGTATGAACGGTATGATGGCAACTCGTATAAACGGTATGGTGTAGTTCGGGTAAAATGAAATTGAGTGTCCATTATTTTACAAAATTATTTGATTACTTTCGTTGTTTTTGGCCTCCTTTCAAGATTTTCCATGTTTACAGATATACGACGCTGAAACGGGTCAAAAAGTCCAGAAATTAGAGCGAGCTGATTTGGCGAGCCATTACTCGAACAATAAGGCTACATTTTCTTATGATGACGAATTGGTGCTCTCCGATGGTCTGCTGTGGGATGTGCGAGCCAGTGGTACAAGACCCATCCACAAATTCGACAAGTTCAATGCCAATGTGTCAGGCGTGTTTCACCCCCAAGGCTTAGAAGTCATCATCAACACTGAAATTGTATCCTTATATTTGATTTTTTAAATATTTTCAAGATGTCACGGTAGGCCGCTGACGTAAATGTTAAAAATTTGTCATTTATCTTTTTTCAAGCAACTTTCTAACGCTAAATATACGAGGTAAAAGATTGCTCACGGCAGAAATTGATTACTCCGTTTTCAAACAATTGATTAGAGGTTACAAACGACGTAGTTGCAATTGATGAATCGCCGAATCGTCGCAGTGATTCCAGTGAATTGGAGGCTATGCCCCGAATTTCGAAGATAAGTTTCAGTGCAACAACTCAGCATAGGTTAAAACAAAATTATGTACGATTTCTATCAGTATAGCAATCGTGGTTTTGAGTTTTACTGAAAAAGTTCAACATAATTTTCAAGACATCTGGTAAAACTTTTACTTAACAAATTTCGGTTCAGTGGGATTTGAGAAACTACCATCTCTTGCACACCATACCTTCAATTGACCAATGTTCAGTGTGCTTCAATAGCGACGGAACTATCGTCTATGCTGGTACGTTTTTTTAGTGTAGTCTTGGTGTAGCAGGATAGTCAGTAGTGAGGCTCAAAACTCAACAAGTGAACATGGCTGCACCACTCCAACAAAACTGTTTTGAAAAACTCACTAAAACTTAGTTGAAAAATATCTTGGACAGCAATTCGACTCACTAGTTTAGAATCACATGCATTGCAGTAAAATTGAAAGTTTGCGAAATTGCTCCGAGGAAGTTTTTGTCAGAATTGGAGAAAAGTAAGGTTTTCTAATTTACCAGTTCAAAGTTTCTTGAATTATTATACTTAAGATAAAAATGCTAGCTTTGCTATATCAGCGATAGATGTCACCAAGCAGGTTGGCATCTTGAATTTAAATCTTTCTGCTTTTTTAATGCAATTGTTAGCGACATAAAACTAACTCCGAGATTTCTTCTGTGTGATGTAATGAGCCACTTCGTGATTTTTTCCAGCAAAAGTACTAAGCAACATAGACATGGATGATATGGACGAAGACGATTTGAACTCGTCCATGACGACTTTTATGGCGATCGATGGTCAGTTGTACCGGCCTTTAAGTGTGACGGACACAAAACATAAAATATACGATTTTGCCGTAGACGGAAAAGATTGTTACGTCGCCGTAATCGAAGTAAGATTTTTTTAATTTGCCCTGCCTGATTCGGCAATTTACTGCTTTTGTAATTTGTAAGTGTTTTGAACTGGGCTTTAGCTTTTTCGATTATTGCCTCTGTTATTTAAAAAGCAATGTGGAATATGTGCAAAAAGACTGACTAGTTACTAATCTATGCCGCATTGGTAAACTGCAATACATGGTCGTAGGGTGATTCTATACTAATAAACAAATAAACGATGATATGGAAAAATCAATTGTAGATCATTCGAGAAGAGTTCAAAAATAAAATAAATAACCTATCTCTACGTCATAAGTTAGCCGAAACCTGTTACCAGTCCATCCCTGCGTCATTACGCCTGGGTAGCAGTTCCTTTCAAAATGTTACAGCAGTAGTGAACTCTTTAGAGAAATTGAAACAGATTTGACCGCTCCGGAAATTAAACCACGGACCTGCCATATGCATAGAAACTAACGTGAATGCATTGTAAGGGTGAAACAAAATGAAAACAAAGAAAGGGTTATTGCCGAGAGGTTCGTTGATGCTGAATTGATTTTTGTGTTGCAGCGCCAGCACAGTCAATTGGATCAGTACTGGGAAGGCCCCTCCATGAGTTTGTGTCGGTTGTACGAAATTGGAAGGCAGAGAGGTGAGTCGAGCTCGCTTGCTTTTTCAAGGCGTAGTAGTTTGAACAGAGAAAATGATTCGGAAAATTAAAACTGGAAACTAGTTCGCACAAATTTTTGCGTGCAACTTCAGGTTTTTTTTGAGGGACTGTTATCCGAATTGGATTTGGTAGTTTGTTCTAGAAGAATCAAGAAAGTTATGAGTAATGTTGTTGTAGGAGAAGACGAAGAGGATGAAGAGGGCGCTCCTCCCGAAGAGGAGGATGACGACAACAATGATGATGACAATCACAATGACGACGATGGAGATGAATCGGATTTTAGCGATACCGGATCAGGATCGAGCTACGACACTGCATCAACATTTGCTTTAAACCTTTCCAGCTCCTCCTCCCCTTCAAGAACAGGGCGACCGCGGAGAGCCCGGCGCAGGCATCTGAGAGGTGGAGGGTACGACAGAACAGATAGTGATGACGATGATGGCTGGTCCACCGTAACAAGTGGCGGTTCGTTTTCTTAAATATTCTTAAAAACTTGTGAGATAATTGTTTAAAATTTTTTGATTATTTAATGCAGTATTTTCTGTAATTGACTTTGATGTAGTTGGGATGATTTTCAAAATTCTTGGGTGTACTACTGTACTTAGTACTAACTTACTCTGACTAATTTGAGTTTTACCTAATGGCCTACGTCAGAGACTAGTTATTGAAATGCAGTGAAAAAAGGTTAAGGTTTGGCCTTGAACATGTAGAAACGGTGTTATCCTGTCGTGTTGGAAAGACCGCATAGTACGTTTTTCCTTGAACTGCTCTGTGTTCTCTAGGAACAAGTCAGAGATGAGAGCGTTAAGGTTTTATCCCAAGAAACGACTTGACTCACTAGCTGGTGAATCGATCTAGGGACCAACAGTCTTACATCAGCCAAGGAGTTCGAAATCTAATTTACTACGTTATTTCTTCCCTGGTTAAGATTAATGAGGAAAGTGAAGATTTTGATCGCTTTTGTTTGGTTTGCAGATGGCTCTGCGGCTTCGGACTTGGTTTTGGACTCTGATTTTTGATCTGAAAGCAATTTCTGCTGATAATCGCTTTAACTGCCTGGAGCTCGAAGTTATAAAAAAATCTCACTGAACTATTCTCGCTAAATTCTTTCGAATTTCTCTTCCGAAATCAAGTTTGGCGATGTCCAAACTAGTTAAGCAATAACGCTAGCTGGTGTAGCAAAATTTGGCCGACTTGTCACTGCCTGATAATCCGTGATTTAGTATACTTTTGGTGCCAAATAATTAGTGCGTTCACTTACTTAAGTTTGAATTGCTTGTTCTTATTCTGACAGTTTTTTGTATGAAATAGAAATTGCTGTTCTCATCGTACTTCTGGTTTTAATTAAGTTGTCAACCTCTTGGCCATGCAACTTTACTGTAGTTTATTCTCAGACCGATAACAACACCACATACATTACAGCACTACTACACTAACGTATAAAAAACGCATGCAACATTTTAGCCACCTTTAAAACGGCTGTGAGAACCTTACAAAAACATTACGAAGAGAGAGGATTAACCAAGCCATTCGAAAAAAATTCTCTCAAGGGTGTGAATAAGAAAATATTCGAAACGCAAAAGATAATATACGGCACTGCTGCAGACTACAGTAATAAAAATTTGAAACCACGTAGTAAAAATAGCATAAATGCTCTACGACTCAAAACTCATAAAAGTTGACGTACACGCTTATCTTAGCATTATCAATTTGTCCCAGGTTGCCACCAGTCAAGCCACTATTTTTGCCTTGAAAGTGCGCATGTAACTGCTAATGTAGACATTTTGGACTTTTCAGACTACGGGTCAGCATCCACAAACTTCACTGCTGTTATAATACAGCCCAGCTTCATAGCTGGTTATAGAAAGAAAAGACAAATTTATGATAAGGTTTACCCTGCAGCCCTTCAACGAAAAGAAAGCTACAAATTCTAGATCAAAAGAAAAATGTAAGACAAATAGCTCGCAATGTAATGTATTAATTTGCTCTACATAGCGACTGGGGATGCTATTACGAAACCACACAAATTATTTGATGGATTGTGCTGTTCAGTGGATTAAAATGTAAAAAGAAAGCAGATCCTGTAATACATGTAGCCATTGTTTAAAGGATATAGGATGATCTTATACTTAAGGTCGAACAATGCAAGTCAAAACTACGTAGTACATGCGAAAAAGTACCGTTGGGGTTACCGTACACGTATTATAGTACTATAGCTAATTGGCTACATTAGTATTAACCTTAAGTTTAATGCCAAAGCTGGCAATAACCACTCGGATCTACAGCAAAAAATTACAGAAAAGTACTGTACAGTACATACAATCCAAAACATTTCGGTAAAACAAGTGAAATTGGAATTTATCTCGAAAGATTAAGTTGGGTTTACCAAAATGCGGAAACATCGAGATGTAGTTGGGTTTTCCAACATGATTGAAAAACAAAAATAACGAAGATTCGCGGATAGTAGGTGCAAGTTCTTGTACAAAACTCGATACGGTGCAAAATTTGGGTTCTCAAACTGTTTCGTTTACATAACTAGTAACTATTAGCAACATCTTTCCAAAATTTTTCGTTAAGACCGCTTTTTCCGATGACGAAAGTCATTTGCATCGCTTGCTATACGTCCCATTCAGTGGCTCTAAAGCTCCTCTTAAAAAAATTGAGGCAAATTACAAAATCATGAACTTAATGAAAGCACACGCTGTGATTCAATTTTAAATACTTCGTCGAAAAAAAGTTTGCTAAAATATCTACAATAAGTCTTTCGAGATATCACAAAACTTTAAATACCGACACTGCAATAGGTTAAATTCAATTTTATTTTTCGGACCATTGATTGCCTGGTAATGTTTAGTGCAGAAAAATGCCACATAATCGAGATATTTTGAATAAGTAATTACAAAGAGCAAAACAATCGGAAAAGAAAATCAACAACATCGCAGCTTTTTTCCAAAGCTTAACCGACGGGCAACATGCTAGGCAGGCATCAAGGAATATCAAATCAATTAAAAAATCAAAACAGCAGTGAGACAACTAATACGGTATGCAGCACAGAAATGAAATACATGTTGATGAAATACAGGGGCTGGAGATTGGATAATCATGCACTGTTTTTGCAGTGTGTCTGTATGTATGGTATGTCTTCCTACTTACAGCCGGGGATAAGAATAAATTTCTTATTCGTTAAAGTAGAAACTCAAGGTCAAATTAAAGTTTCAAAATTGGAAAAATAATGCTTAAAATTGAAATCGGTGGGATTTTGATTTTTGAAATTTTTAATCCCACAAAAAACTCCGAATAAACAGATGCATTTTGAGTTTTAATCCCGACTTACCAGCTCAAGATTGAACTTTGTTTGAAAAAATGATTCAGTGACGATTTTTATCAGTCATACTCGATTTTAAAGTACACGCAACGACTGGTTTTGTCGACTTGAAGTGGGCATTTTAACGATCGTAACGTTAACTTGAAACGGCCAATAAACGACCCGATTTTAAATTTCAGCATTACTGCACGAACCTGTTTCACCTTTCTTCCAGGGTACAGAAGAAACTAGTGTTTGGGCGATAAAAAAAATGGCTCGACCCTAGTAAAAAGTCAAATGAGCACTGTGTTAATGTTTTTCGTTTTTTCTTCGAATGCGTGACGCATCAAAACTTGATAAATCAAAGTAATTATACTTTTAATTCATCCCTTGTATTTCTGTGATACATTAAAACGGGGGTTGCATTTGTATGATACAATACGGTAAGGAAAAAATAAAGGATATCTATTCGAAATAAAATCTTGTAACTTAAAAATATAAAATCAGGTGCATTACCAAATTATTCGCTGCGGCTCCTCAATATCTTTCCAATTAAAAGTCTTCTTAACAAAAACAATAATCGTGAAGGCATTAATAACAATATAGAATAAAATCTCCAGCAAAATGACATTTAGCCTCCGCTCTTTCACATGCAGCCGAAAGAAAATGTACGGTAAAATGAAATAGCGAAACTCTAGTAACTTTTGAGGCACCAAAACTCCAACCACACAAGCAAGAAATACCAGTCGCCATAAAATTGTGCAATGCTCGTTCGACCTTAAGCTATCATTCATTGACCAAACCGAATATAGATAAAGAGGGATTAGCAGTATACGTACGAATTTCTTTCCCAACAGCCAACGCCACAAATAGAAAACATAATGACGATTATCAGCTAACAAATAATCATGAACATAAGTATAATAGATAATGATGTACATGCAAAACAAGCAAAAAATTGCAGTCCAAATAAGCTTTTTCTTAATCGTATGCGCAAAACGCTTCAACTTATCCTCAGTGACTAAAATTGGTGATCCAAAAAACAGACAGAACGCCGCAAAGTAGAGTAGCTGTGGCAAATTTAGAACCGATTGGTGGCTACTCCTATCGCCTACCACAATTCCATCATTGATATACACAAATAAGGCAAATACAGTCGCAACTGCCGCATAGGGCCAAATCAAAATAACAAGCTGCATGAGGTTTTGAATGACCAACAAGTAACGCAAAAGCGCCGCAATCAGTTGAGCTGCAAACCTGAAAAAAGCAAATCATAGGAAAACACTTTGATGCGCGGTAAAAGTTATTTTAAACGAATTCTGAGTGAATACTGACTGAATCTACTTGCACTCTTCAGAGTAAAGGCTTATGCAAAAATACTGTTGACGGAAAAATTATCCCAAAAATGCAATTCCAAATTTTAGAACTAAACTTACCTGGCTAGTTTGTCTTTTAACTCAGGAGATGCTGATACTTTATTGATAGCTGCAATGCCCTCCAAATGGCGAGCCACTACAGTTCCAGCCATAAAAACAACCCATATTATGTTACTTTGTCGAAAGATGACCGAAATTAAGCCAAGAACAGCAGAAGTGGAATACCGTCTAATGACACAAGCATAATAAGCCAGCAAAACAAAAAAGGTAGAACTAGGATCAGTGTAATAAAGAAAGGAATAAAAATATAGCAAAGGGAAAACAGCAACAGCCAAGGCAGAAAAGCTTTCATCTGATCTTGGTTTGACCTGATTTTGGTCCTAAAACAATACAGCAATATTGGACTTGATGTATCATTAACACAAGAATACAGATATATTCATAGGTGGGCAAGTTAATGCAAAACGTTAGCTTCGTTAACCACTAGTCCGTTAACAAACTTCACACCTCCGTTAACGTTAATCCGTTATTTCCAGCTTTAATTAACGGAAGTTAACAAAGTCCGTTAATTCGTTAACATTTTGCGAGTAATTTACATTTTTTCTTATTCACTCGCTTCTAGAACATGTATTGACGCTGTTTAGCTGATTGTGAGGGAATATTTATTGCTGTGGTAGTCTTTTTGTGTTTTGGAAGTTACATTTTACAGTCTAATATAATTTCAAGATAAAAATAAGTTCAAATGCATAACGAAGCTGCAATCGGAAAATCTTTGGAAATTGTGATCAGCGATAATTAATAGACTTGAGAGGCTGCAGCTTATTATTTGCCACAAAAAAGAGCTCCTTTCTTCGCTCTCTTCTATAAAACTCGTGCTTATACGCAACAAGTGTTACGTTAGCTTCGTTATTAACGATTAACGGACTTGCGCCCACCCAAGGGTATATTCATTCAAAACCACAGTATCACAATGATTGGAAAGAGTATATAATATGCAGTACTTAAATAGTAAAATTTTGCATGGAGGGATGCTTTTGCAGCCTTGACCAAACGCATTTGGCATGCGCAAGACCAAAAACAAAAGGTGTTCGCCGGAAATTGAAGCTTTTTTTACCAAAATTAGGTGAAGAATTAGGTCTGTTTCGTCTGATCATCCAGCGCTCGAAGCTCGATGGGGGTACACCTAAATCTCGATAGGGGGACGCTAAATCTCGTTGGGGGGAAGCTAACTCTCGATGGGGGGACGCGTCCCCCCTACAATTTAAGTACTGTATATATGACTGTTGAATAATATTGGTATTTATATTATTATACGTAGATAACAATTTTCAACCCAAATATAGCAATATCAAATATACCAAACCTTTTTACAAGGTCTAAAAACCATGTTTAAGTAAAACAAATACAGTCAACTCCCGTTAATTGGATGCGATTTGTTCCAGTGAATAATGTCAGATTAGCGAGGTTGTCAGATGAAAGGAGTTAGCCTAGTTTGTTTTTGGTAATTCCGTTCCTTGACTATTTGTGTGCGATTAACGGAAGATCACTTGAATAATAAAACAATTGCACTGATCAGTGGCCGAGTGGATAGAGCGTGTGCTACTGAAGCGGTAGACTCGGGTTCGATTCCCGGTCGGGTCAGGCCAAAGACTATAAAAAAATTAGTATTCACAGCTTCCCTGTTTTACGTGTCGTTCAGCAATTAAAGGAACAGTGTGAAGCCTCCATCGTGTGTGGTAGACAGGTGGCAGCTTGACTTGAAGACCGAAAAGCCCCTTTGCTGTCTCCTGGCCAAGGCAACTTGGTGAATAAAATGTAATCACAATTACACAGTAAATTCTTCTTAGTTCTTACATTAGAATCCTTCTCTTTTTCATTCCATGCTTTAAAAATGTAAACTGCAATGATTAGGGAGGCAGTATTAAACAACAAATTCAGGTAACGCAATACCCAAGCGGTGCAAATTGAAGCTCCCCTGGTGATAATTCCTGGAGCAAGAGCAATTATGGAAGAAATATACATTCCTGGCAAAGTTGTTATCTTTGAATCCCACTGTAAATTAACAATATCACAATAGTCAACATAAACAAAGTACTACTCAAATGTCATTAAATTTGAAAAAACCCAAAATAACAGCTATGTAAACAAGGTAACCAGTGCTATAGTATCACAAAAATTATCACATAGCATGTAGTTGTTCCAAATCATGCTAAAATTAATGTGGTTAAGGTTATGCTAAAATCAGTCACATATTGTATACAGTATATCGGTATACACTATATATACAGTCTCTATATTAATACAGAATAATAGTCATTCAACATTTTTTTGACTTTGCAATACCGATACTGCAAAGTACGAAAGTTGAAAAAACTGTAAAAAAGGAAGACCCAACATTACACAAAGGCACAAATTGCTACTCTGTGTTTCTTAACTGTGTGTATGTCTGATTTTACACAATATACAAAAAAACAGACATAATTAACACTTATAATAAGCCAGAAGCTAATACTGTATTCTATCAACATGGATAATTCAAATTGCTTACATGAACATGAAACATGATTGCAATAGTCAAGAGCTTAACTCAACCCTTCTAGACTTGTGCCCTTTATAATGTATAATAATCATCATTTCAAGGTACGTTTACACTGAACCAGCAAAATTTTAAAAATCTACATCCTGCAAGCAAAAGTCAACTAATTAGCAAGAATGGGAAAACTCAAAACACTTCAGATTTTAAAGATTATGGAAATAAAGCCCATTAATCACTTTCATGGGACTAAGCCGAAATAAACCTAGCACAATAATATCAGACACTGTTATGCTTATCGGCATATAGATTGGCTGCGCGCTTTGTTAATTTAAACTTTACTTCGATTTATCTACACAATGATTTAGACGAGTTTAAAACTTTTGCAGCAGTAATTATATTTTTACCTCATTAAATTTCCCAGAACAATACTTTTGAGCTTGAGGAATGTGAAAAACTTCATCAATAAATGGGGTAGGCTGAGCTTGATACACAACTTCAAAAGCAACTGTGGTAACAGCCATGTATATTAACACTAATTTCAAAGTGGATGCCATTTCTCATAGACTAAAATTTTCAATAGTTTAAGTCAACTAGGCCCCTATTGTTAGTGGTACCAGTAATTAAGGCTACTATCTATTGGATAAATCATAAAATCCTGAATTAGGCTAAGCAGGCTACTTGTAGAACTCTCAGGATCTCGATCTGGGAGGTACAGTAGAACCTCACTATTACGAACACCCTTGGGACTTAGCTCAGCTGTACGTAATTCCGAGGTGTTCGTAGTATTGAAAATCCATCTTTAATAGACACCAATGGATTCTGTACAATAGTTCGGTAGTGAGAAAGACATTCCTTGGGAATCGTAATTATACAGTATGATATCTTATACCTTTACTTTGAGCTCACTTAGCCATAGAGTAAATTCAGTACAGTAGATTCAAACCAAATTTAACATGTAAAGTGCAATATACTGTAGAGTAGTACTGCAGTGCATTTTATTTAGCCTTTTACAATACAATTGTACAAATACAAGCACATGCTTTACAGTATCACCATCTCATTGACAAGCTTTCTATCAGCAGGGACATTTTCTTCCTACGCCTCTAGGTACTCTACCTTTCTTTTCATAATCTGGGACACTTGAGACTTTCCAATGCTGAAGATTTTAGCAAGCTCTCAGCAAGATTTTCCACCACTTTCTTTATCTCTTATTAACCTACACTTGTCTTCCAGTGGATGTTCACGTCTTGTTTGTCTGCTTTTGCTTAGTGCTATCTCTTTTCTCTCTCTTTCTACAGTGTCTTTTGTGATCTCGAGCATTTTTAAAACAAAAGGATTTCTCACTTGAGCAGCTCAAATTGTTCTACTAGCTTATTTATCTTATAGCCTACTAAATAAAAAGGTTTAAGTTTGATTAAAATTGGCATTGTTTAGTAAACAATCGTCGAACAATTACCGTATGTAATACAAGTATTATAGCGGTAATTGTAAATGTTTAATGAGTTATCACCACAAACAACTTTTGAAATGACTGCATTTTGTTATCAGCACTGTCCATAATAGGTTAGGTTGTGAAGCACATTTTTCCAAATCAGCTGTTCGTTGTCCTGAATAATGAGGTGTCCATAGTAGTATTGGGTTAAGAATACAAGTAAATGGCTTAGGAGAATTCCGTATATGAAGAAATTGTCCATTATCATGAGGTGTCCGTTAGATGAGGTTCTACTGTAAACTGTACCAGTAGCCTACTGTACAGCTGTAGCCTAACTAAACCTACCGGTATCTGTCAAATTATTAGCCTATAGATAGGAGTAGGTCTAACCTACTCGTTATTGCTTCTACTCAATTGTAAAGCTAAACCAGCTAGTAGTTGACCAACATCCTAATTAGCTTACTAATTACACATTAGGCTGACCCATTTATTTTTAAACTGTAAACAAGTCACTATCCATCAATGCCGTGGGCTCCCACTCATTCTTTGTAGACTATTCAGTACCGAAAGCGGTATGTTCTTAGTCTTCATTTGCAGTTTCTGATTCTGAATAGAAAGTTCAACTGATTGATAATACACATACTTATTCCAAAGAATAACATTCCTGGCTCAACCCAGGCTCTAGCCTCCAGGCCTGTGGTTAAATTGTACTGCGCCGAAAATTTGCGCCAATTCAAACCCATCGTCGCATAGCACATTAAGCACAAAACCACAAAGTAATGCAAAATGAAAATAAATTAAACACATTCAGCATAAATCAGAGCAAAGTAAAAATTATAGCAAAACAAGCACAAGGAGATTGCGAAGGGACTGATTTTGTCTTCGTGTCTGCAGCCACCTATTGTTATTAAAGCTTTACTTTTTGTTCAGTAATATCTAATCTTTTTTTTTTTTTTTGAGAACACACCAACAAACAATCAAACAAACAATAGCGGCGGAGAGGGGAAGAGAAGAAAGAGGGAGAAGGGGAGAAGCAGGAATCTCTTAATGTTAAAAAAAAAATTAAAAAAATAACTAAAAACTATAGTCGTAACATTAAAGCTTATGTTTCTTGATCATATTTTTGCAAGAGTAAGTTTTTAAGTTTTGCTTTGAAAGATTGCAATGTCTTGCATGTTTTTAAATCGGCATCCAACGCGTTCCAAATCAGTGGACCTTGATATTTTATAGATCTTTGAGCTTTTGACGGTTTCAAAAGAGGAATGAAATAATTGTTTTGGTAGGATGCTCTGGTAAACTTTTCGTATACCTGCCTCGCTTCAGTGAGCTAGTTACTAAATTGAACTGGTAGCATTTTCATTTAAAATTTAAACACAAATAATGCTTTTTCAAAAAAGACCATATCAACTAATTTAAGGATGCGCAATTTTGCATAAAATTGTGTTGCTCGATCATAATATTTATCTCCTTCGACAATTTTGACAGCTTTATTTTGTGAAGTACTTAATTTTTTTAAATAACTTTTAAAAGTTGAGCTCCAAGTAATTAAACCATATTGCAGATGCGAGTGAAAAATAGCATAATATAAATTTAATAAAGCCTTAGAGTTTAAAAACGATTTTACCTTTGCTAGAATTCCAACTGATTGCGATAACCTTTTTATCAAGTTTTTGATATGACAATCAAAAGAAAGAGATTCGTCAAAAGTAACACCCAAATATTTAGCATTTTTCACTATCATGATCGGTAGAACTTCATTATAACAGTTTTTAGACGACTTGCCGTTTTTGTTTGAGTTTATAATAATGACATTGGACTTAGACATGTTTAAAGTTAATTTATTGGCTATCATCCATTTGTTCACCGCAATAATTTCTCCTTTTATCTTGTATTTTAAGTTGGATATGTTATCATCTTGTAAAATAAGACATGTGTCATCAGCATACAGCCTAGGAGCAGAATTAGTGGAACTACTTACATCACTGATATATATTGTACAGAGCAGAGGACCAAGAACCGAGCCTTGAGGAACACCGCATTTAATGTACCTGTAGTTAGATTGAGTATGATTTAAAAATACGTATTGTTTTCTGTTTGCTAAGAAAGAAGCAAATAGATTATTTGCAATTCCTCTGATACCATAGTGATTCATTTTATTGAACAATATGTCATGATTCATCGTATCGAAAGCTTTCTTTAGGTCTAGCAGTTGTAGAGCTGAGTTTTTATTGACATTAATGTTATCTAGGGTTGAAGTTAAAATGTCGATCATTGCATGTGAGGTAGAATAAGCAGGTCTAAAACCATATTGTGTTGGTAAGATGATGGAGTGTTTTTCTAAAAATGATTGCGGGTTCTGTTGTAGAATAATTTTTCTAAAATTTTTGAAAAGGTAGAAAGAATGGATATAGGACGGTAAGTGCCCATTTCCGTTTTATCACCCTGTTTGTAAATCGGGATTACTTTGGAAGTTTTGAAGCAATCTGGAAATATGCCAAATTCAAACGTGTAATTAAATACAATTTTAGGGGGGTAGCTGTTGGATATCAGCAGCTAAAATTACAAATTTTGCTGAAATCTCATCAGGGCCACACGAATTTTTGTTTTTTAGAGAATGTATTAGTTGTATGACTTCAGTTTCAGAAGTAGGCTGAATAAAAAGTGAGGAAGAATTAAATTTTGGGAGAAACTTTTTGTAACTGTTGGTATCATGCTGATTGAATTTTGCAGATAAGTCTAGACCTACTTTGGAAAAATAACTATTGAATAACTCAGAAATGGTTTCTGAGCCGGTTATTAAGTTACCATTGTATTTTATTTCATTAGGTGTAGTTGAAGAATTTTGAGAGCAAGAAAGAAGTGATTTAATGACTTACCAAGTTTTAAAAGCATTGTTTTTGGATTTATATAGCTCATCTTGATAATACATTTGTTTAGAAATAAACTTGATTTTATTTAGTTTATTAGCAGAGGTGGAGTCCTCAAGGACGTCCTTGGCCTCGAGGACACATTTTGAAGTCCTTGACCTTGGCCTTGAAGGTCAAGTCCTTGGCCTTGGCCTCGAGGCCTCAATTCCTCGAAAATTGGCCTGTCCTCGGCTCGAGGACAGCACTATCTTTTGAATTGTTAAAATTTTGTGTAGCGCTTGAAAAATTTTTTGGAAAACGTTTTTTTGTGGAGATCGCCTGAAAAATTTTTGTGAAGACCTTTTTTTTTTTGGAGAGCACTTGTGCTTGTGTCCTTGGTACTTGGCCTTGGCCTCGAGCATTCCTGTCCTTGGCCTCCAGAGTGTCTGTCCTCGGAAAGGCTGTCCTTGGCCTTGGCCTCAGATTTTTGTTGTGTCCTTGGCCTTGGTCTCGAGCCTTGTGTCCTCGACTCCACCTCTGTTTATTAGCATATTTTTTGTAAAAGTTTCTTTTTTCTGTGTTTCCGTTAATGAAGTGAGATAAATCATTCTTTTGATCAGTCAAATCAGTTTTGATTATACGAATTAAATCAGTTTTGTTTTGATTAAACATAGGATTTAACGAGGAATATAACCAATTTTTATCTTCATCATTTTCTTGAATGTTTTTCGCGCGTCCGAATCCAAAAATCTGATGGGGGAAAAAGGTCCGAAACTGTCAGCAATTTAGTCCAAAAGTGCGTTAAAAGTCTGGTCACAGATTTGTGGTTCTTTTTTTCGTTTTGCGCCGCTTTGCACTGCGTTTTTGGCGTCTGCCACGGTCGACTCTCGACTGAATCATTAAGGATTGTAGAATGTAGAGATACAGTAAGCATAAATTAGTAAATGAACTACCGCTAAGTCTTTTTATAACTTACTGGTTTGTACAGATAGGCATAGTCATCAAATGTTTTGGTAGGCCAGAGCAGTAGTGTAGCCGGGGGGTCTAGCCCGTCAATTAAAGGCGGAAATCGTGCTAAAAGAGTAAAAGGTGAGAAATAGGAAAAACCTTACCCTTCCTACTTTTCCTACCGTATTTCCGCTTTTTAGTATTGTTCCTCTAGCCCCTCCCCCATCGGCCTATTGACCAAAATGCAAAATAAGAAAACTACACTTTTTTAGCAACTCTGAGACTGTTTTTTGCACTGGAATAGGCCTAGACTCAAAAAATAGTTTGAAGCATATTTTGAAGCATTTATTTGGAGGGAGGCTAATTACCGGTAGTCAAAACAAAAACTGGTAAATCAGAAAAAATTTTGATAACTGGCCAAAAATTGGTATTCAACTTTGATCTACTTTATTGAAAAATGCTTAACAATCATAGGTTTTATCAAAAAACGTACCAGTATCTATAAACTTAGGAATAGGGGCAATGGGCTATTCAGTAGGCCTATTACTTTTATTAGTTATAAGGCCTACCAATTGCTTCTTTCTAACTTCCTTCCATTAGCCCCCCTAATACTGTGTATCTTTGTCTATAAAATGCAGACGAAATGGATATATTGGTCAGGTAGCCTACTCCTTAAAAGTTTTGTTGAACTATTGAACCAGTATAGGATTTTATGATTTACCGGCTTGTAAATGAGAGAACTGAAATTCTAGCAATAACTTCCTCCCACATACCCCATTTATGCAGCTAGTGTAATCATGTTTTTGCACTGCTAATTTTTCTGCCATGTTTTAATAGCATTAGTTTTTAGGAAGGGTTTATTTCACCAGAAATTTTTATCTAGTTTTTTTATTAATTCTGACTCAAATCTAACCCGAACTCAAATGCTTACTCTAAAACTATTCCAAAATCGAACCCAAACCCTAATCTTTACTGCTAAAAAAGAAATGAAAAAAGCGCGGATAAATATTTCTCATTTTTGTTTTATTCTCTTTAACCTGAACATTTTCAGTGAAATAGTCACTACCTAATTTTTATCGAAGTTGGCCTAAAATTAAGTTAGATTAGCCAAAGTTTTTGAGCACTGGTAACTCTGCCCCCAGACCCCCAAAACAGTCCTCCCCCATTGCAGATTTCTGGCTACACACCTGGGCTTGGATAAGAAAACGACACATCGATTAAAAATATGCAGACCTAATTTGTGCTCAAAATAAACTCACAGTGCTGCAGTGCAGCAAATTTCAAAAAAATTATTGTGAGTTTTTTAGACCATGCTATTGTCAGTTACTAAAAACTAGTTTTTGTTGGATGCTTTAATTGCAAGGTTTATACAAGTACAACTCTGTTAGCCTAAGATTATACTAGATCCTGTCATCTACCGTACTTATGCATTAACATCTGATTTAAAATATTATAGTAATTTTTGCTTCGTTATTTGCTCTTACGAATAATTATTCAATTCCAATGGCTGTTAGTGCGGAAAATTTAAAGTTAAAATTGCAAAAAGCTTTAGAAGCAACTTACGTTGATGTGGAAGATATATCACCTGGAATGTGTGGGACTAGCTTTAATGTTGTTGTTGTGTCTACTCAATTTGAAGGCAAATCAAGATTGCAGCAACAGCGCCTTGTCAATGGTGTTTTAGCAGAAGATATGCCAAACATTCATGCTTTAACCCAAAAGACTTACACTCCTGAATCGTGGAAGAAGCATAATGTTGCTAACTAAAATTATTATCAATTACTGTATTAGGTGACAGGTAATCTAATGGTAATATATGTTGAAAATCACAATAGCTGAACAGTGCACGTATAGTTCAGAGTTGTGCAGTGTACCTACCTTTTTTACTTTTGCAATGTGAAAGCATTCGAACAGCAGACATTACTTTTTTTTTGTTTGCTTTTTTTTAATTTGTGCAATTTTTAATACATTGAATGGATGTATAAATAATAAAAATCTAATCCCATTTTTCTTTACATTAGAATGGTTCTTTGTTTTATGTGTTAAAACCTGGACTTTCAATGTTTTTGTGTCAATATTGAAACGTTGTTATGTAAACAGTATTGAATATTTTACTGCAAAAACAATATGAGGTTTGAACAATTATTATCAAATATTTCAATTGTTGTGTAGCCTAGTGGTGAATGGCTGTAAAGCAAAAGTCCTTGTTGAGACTGGTTGCAAGCTTTGTTGTGAAAAGTGTATGTATGTACGCATTGTGCAGTATAGTGTATTAGCCAATATTATTTGAAGTGATTTGGTGCACTGAACATGCATGGTTAAATAAACAATCTTGATCTTCAAGATCACAGTGTTTTGGTGATCTGATTTTCAAGATCACATTTTTTGATAATCTGATCTTGATCTTCAAGATCACCAAAAGGTGGTGACCTTGCCCATCTCTGACAATAGTAAAAATTAAAGCTCAATTCATGGTAATGCAAGGATTGAATATATATTTTTTAGATTTTATCAATTTCTGGTAGTAGATCATAAGCTTTCAAGAATGAAATTAATTTCTGAACATGGTGCAAAAATTCATTTAAGTGACAAAGCATGCAAAATTCTTGGAAACAAACAGATTGAAAAGAGGTGTGAATTACATTTTAGTAGAGCTGTGGGACTGTGTTCATTATCTGTTTTGGCCAAGCAAACATCTTGGAAAATCGCAGCTTTTGATGCAATTCAAGCCTGTGGCTTGTCTGGAATACAATGGTATAGACATTTAGGAAATAATGTAAAAATTTTGATTAATCTGTCTGATCAGCTAGTTACAGAACTGCGCTCCAGCTTAGAGGAAACTTGCAAATTTGATGAAAATTTCAAGCTTGTATCTGAAGTTCCTCAAGCACATTTGCATAAAAACAAATACACTTTCATCAGTCTTGAAGTCTGTGGTAGTGCTGTCATTTACTTTGATGCGGTAATGAGTAGTATTAAGCATGGAGGCTTGATATGCTTAACAAGTACTGATATAGCTATTTTACAAAACAAAAGCCCTGCTACTGCTCAGCGATTGTATGATGCAAAATTGTGGAAAACTGAATACGGTCGAGAATTAGGAGTGCGAGTGATACTTGCTAATTTAGCAAGAGCAGCTGCCAGGTGGAGCAAAGGCATTAAAGTTGAACTATGTGCAGCTTTTGAACAAGGATTTACAGTTGTTTGTCGTGTCTTTCGAGGTTCACAATTTGGCGAAAAATCGATGACTAATCTTCAACTATTAGCCCATTGTCAACTTTGTCAAGCAAGAGGATTTATACCTGACAGTATGTATGTTCAAGAAAATGCTGCCAGTCCTAATTTATGTGATTGTTCTAATAATGGGATGAAACCGCCTATTTTACAACTAGGTCCTGTTTGGAGTGGTTCTTTATACAATCAAAAATTTCTTTTTGCTATTTTGAATGAAATGAAATCAATGGCACTGAGTAGTGACAATATCAAATTGATACAGCAATTAATTCTTGAAAGTGCTTGCTGTGTTTCTAATGAACTTGAAAGTGAATTGAGTTTAAAATTATGCAAAGATAAAATTCAGAAAAATGAAGAAGTTCAGAGTTCAAAGAAACGAAAATTAGACACAAGTGACTCAATATCTACTTCACTTGACTCTGCTCCTCTATCTTTATGTTCTGAAACAAACATTGCAAGCGATGGTCTTGTTTCCAGCTCAACTGCATTTTATTTTGATGTTCAGAACCACAGTGTTAAAGGCTGTAACCCTCCTACCACTTTATCTGTGATAAACAAGCTGAGAGCAGCGGGGTTTTCAGCGAGCAAATCCCACTTTGGTGCAAGATGTATTAGGACTTCAGCCACCTTAAAAGAATTTAACAATATTATCGAGCAAATTTCGAAAGCTACAAAAAAGTGAGAGAGTTCACAGAAGTTATATTACTTGATTTCAATAATTTTCTTTTTTTAAAGCTTACGCAAAATTTATTGACTGATTATATTCACTGTCAATGCAGCCATTCTAAACTTTTTCGTGATTAAGTTTTGCACAACATTAAATTATAATTTTTTTTTGACGAATGTTATAAAACCTTCACGAATCGTTGAATATTGATTTGAATCAGTTGGCGTTGTACATTTAGTGCCTCTTTTAGTTTCATTTACGATTTTAAAGTTCAATTCGTATGTGGTTACGATGGAAGATTACGATTCAAACGTAAAGCTTGCGACGAAATTAAATCCCTAATGCATTTTCTATATATGTGTACTTCCTGCTTGCAGAATAAATGTTGCGATAGTTTCTAGTTCGTTGCTGCATTAAAACTGTACTAAATCTAGCAAACTGAATTCATATTTAATATATCCACCAAGAAATACATATAGCATAAAAATAGTATCTACCAAGTTACATATTAATGACCTCATAGTTACAACATGTAATACTGACCACGATTAGTGAAAAATACCAAAGCGTAAGGAAATAGCAGGTAGATTGGAACAGTGGAGCATTTGTACTCTATTCTTTACATAAAAAATAATAGCAAACTAAAAAATAAAACAAATTAATCGACTCTTGTCTGAAGTTGAAGTCAAATATGCTTTTAGTTGGATGTTTTAAAGCATTACGTAATACATTATAATGCCAAAGCATTAATGTTTTAGCACGTCAAATTAAAAGTTTTTTGGATAAACATTCAAACCCATCTGGAAATGATTCGAGTATTTCACGGCGTTGTAACTTTGCAGTTAGTTCTTCAGTAGGTATGGTTGGATGCAATGGATCAGTTTCTTAAACCGTTAAGGTGTAACGTTTGATAGCGTGTGATAGAATCAATCTTTTGATTACCAGTGCTTGTTTTAATCGGTATCAAAATCAATGACTTTCTTTAATTTATCTTTAGCTTTCCCCATTCTTCCGGATTGCGAATCACAGTAATTAAACCATTCTGGTACGGGATCGATGCTGTATTCCATGTGCTCCAATCGAGCTTGCACTCGTTGCGCTGCAGCTCTTCATAAAAAAGTAATTCAGTCAAATGCTTGGCAGCACAGCGATAATGAACTAATAATAAAGCTAAAACGTCAAAGACAACAGTAAACCTCAAGCCAATAAACATAATCGATAACGCATATAAACCACAGTAATTTGTCAAGCAGGAATCATTCTTAAGATTCGACTACATTAGCAATGCTGAATTCTTTAATCAGGTTGTTCATTTATGGACTTCATTTCTTCGAAACGTTTCGTCTGACACTTGTCAAGAAGGATTGTCAGAATGGAGAGCGCAAGAAAAAGAACAACTATTCGACAAATGTCAGACGAAAAGCTTCGAAAGAAATGAACATCCTGATTAAAGCAATTCTCAAGGTCTGTACTACCAACCAACTTTTGTAATGCTGAATCGCATCACTAAACGACGAAACAAGACAGTGCTTAAACAAATCATTACACAGTAAACTCTCCTGTAAATCCCGACGGGGTAATCTATTTCCGAGACAGAAATGGAAACTTACTTCGTGATACTTCTGCAATACAGGATAATAAGAGTGCGAAGTTGTCTGCATCCTTTGCGTAGGTACTTTACTGCTCTGTCGCTAATGTGAATGCATCCTGATAGATTAAGTACGTGGATGTAGTGACATACTCCCGACAAATACTGAATGCTCAAATCTGTAAGCTAAATACAAGATGTACATGAACATTTAACATCAACACATTGGTACCGTAGCGCAAGCTGTTTGCTACGATTATCACAAAATCTAAGTACAGTAGCTGACCACGCCTTAAAAATGTGTAATTATCAATGTATTAGCAACTAAGAAATTATCAGTTGCCATCCATCTTTGGTACGAATATTGTAGTTCGATAAGGGATTAAATATATAACTGTTTTGGTTATCCGCATCATAGATTTGTTATAGATTTCTCTGGAAATTGTATCAAAACATTCAACAGTAAACGCGGTAATTATGTTGTAGCTCTCGTACTATATCATTAAAGTAGATCTTACTTTCGGGCATCCAGCCACGTTTAGACTTGTGAGCATTCGACAACAGAAAGCTAAGTTTTTTATAGCAGCGTCGCTCAAGCCCATGCAGTGCGAGACGTCCAAGCCTTCTAACTGCTTAACTTGTTGACAGAATTTCTGCACTCCCAGGTCTGTGATTCCCGAACATTCGGACAAAACGACAGACTTTAATTTGATATTGACTCCAAGAGAAGCAAGTCCCTAACAGAAAAATATAACAAATTCAGTTCGTTGAGTTTAATGATGATTTATTCAGTAGGCAATAATGTCAATAACAAAACGATAAAAAGGCAATAACAAAACGATAAAAAGGCAATAACAAAACGATAAAAAGGCAATAACAAAACGATAAAAAGTCTAAAACTACGATGATTTAGCTAGTTATGATAATAAATAAAACAGGTGTTAGGCCTATTATAAAACGAACAATCGATCGAAATTCTATGTGGCTTAATTACATGATAATAGCACACTAATTATATTTACCTGGTCCTTTATATTAGTTCCAGATAGATCAACATGGATTAGAGCTGGCATACTGCCAAGCAGTTCGATCCCTGCATCCGTCACGTGCTCACAAAAACACAAGCATAAATAAGTGAGACTGTGGCATCTAAACAAAACCAAATAGTTTTGATTTTTATTAATGTCAAAATTCTATTTATATCTAACCACACTTAAAACAGAGCAGTTTTTTAGTATTTTAGTTTGCAATAACTCTCATTAGGATGGGCTACTACTCTACCGTTTTACTTAAGATTTCTTTTTTTTAGATCTAGTCCTTAATATAAAATACTTTTCATAAATGCCAATGAATTGACTGAGTCTCAATACCTTTGCGAAATACGTAGAAGAGACACATCGCTGACTCGGACGCAATTGGTTAGGTTGAGCTCTCGAATTTTTCCACCAGAAGGACCTTCAGCTAGTTGTCGCACTCCTGCATCGCTGATGCGTACGCAGTCAGCCAAGTTTAGTACTATGATGTTTCGGAGATTTGAAAGCGACTTTAACATCAAGTCGGTCAGACGTTGACAATCCACAACATATCTGTGTTGAAGAACGGAATGTAAAAAAAAAAAACTTCAAAAAAATGGGTGACTAACTGAATATATAGGTTAAATATAAAAAATAGTTGAATCACCATAGAGTACAAATCTACGAGTATTTTGGGTTTGCAATTAAATTGAATGGGGTGTCCGTTGACATTAAAGAATTGTCTATGCCTAAAAACTTGAAATAACATTGTACAAAGCTTTTTTGTAGTTATCGCAATTTTTAGTCATTTGATTTGTTGTAATGCTAGTGTACATGAAATCAAAAAAATTTAAAGTCTTACATGTGTTCAAGATGATGACAGTGCTTTGCCAAATTTTTGAAAGTCATATCCGAAATAGTGTTGTTTCCTTCGATCCTCAGTTTTTCAAGTTTCTTGTTTTGGGCGATTGCTTTAAACGCAAGGTCGGAGAGGTTTTGAGAACCATGCAATATAATTGTTCTGATGTTGGAACACTTCTCAACCAGATTCTAAAAAAAAACTCTCACGTAATTCCAAAAAATGGAATTCATATTTAGTGACACTGTAAAGCCAACAAGCAACATTGTGAAGTAACTTTGTCCTGGAAAATAGAAAAATCTAGAAGTTGAATTTAATTATAAAGATCTAGACTGGTATCGTTTAGGACTTCATCCGAGGGAAACGAACGCGCTCGAAGACCGAGAAGTGTGGTAACTTAATCTCAAGCAGCTGCCTTTCAACCCTCACGGAAAAGCTGGCTATAAAAAGATAAAATTGAACACGATCAAAAACTACTGTAACTCAATCCATATCAGCCAATTAAGGTTGCAGGGATAGAAAAAACACATAACTTGCTAGTTGCTACTAGGCACGCATAACCAGCTCGTTTCGAACCTCACTTTTGGAAAAGCTGTTCGAATTCAGATTAACCAATACTAGGCACGCGCAACCAGCTCGTTTCGAATCTCAGCTTTGGAAAAGACGTTCGAATTCAGATTAACCAATACTAGGCACGCGCAACCAGCTCGTTTCGAATCTCAGCTTTGGAAAAGACGTTCGAATTCAGATTAACCAATCTATCTGCGTCACTCACACAGTCTGTGTGAATGTGTTTTTCCCATTTTTTGTCATTAAAATTTTTTTTGTAATTGCCAAAAACAAAATTTTCCGTTCTGGTTTGAAATCCTACAGCTGAATTTTGTACTATTTCTAAGAGGAGGAGCACACTCGGCGACCGTGTGCGACGTTTTTGTTTTGATCTTTCGCTCCTTCTCGTCATACTAAATTGTGTCATTTTAAATCTTTGCTGAATTTGTGATGTATTTATTTATGCTCGGCAATTAAAGGTTATTAAAACAAAAACATTAGATGTTTTTCCACGAAGTTGATCAAACTCACCATGATTCTATTATCGTCAAGTGCGTACAAATCGTTCAAAGAAACTGACTGCAGATTGGTGCAGCCATGTGCGATAAAGGAAAACCCTTGTGCAGTTATCTGGTGGCAGCCAGATAAATCAAGATAAGTCAGCTTTCGACAACCTTTTCCATTCGAAAGATACTGTAGTCCTCTGTAGAAATAATCCAATTATACAGTTGGTTCCATCGCGTAATATTGGGAAAAAAGTCTAATTACCTGCAGGCACGTAGCCAGGAATTTGCAATTGGGGGGGCTGTTTCGGAGATGTAAAACCAAACTGAAACAATTTACACTTGGAATTGTAACGGCTTTGTGCCCAAAATTAAGTGGAGACCAAAAAAAAAAAATGGTCTTCACTTAGAATTGGAACGGTTTAGTGCCCGAAATAAGGTGAAAAACAAAAAATTCTTCTTCTAGGTTGGGATCGTTTTTTTTTTTGCAATGGAATTCTCTTCACGTCCAGAGTCAAAGTAGTCACATTCTCATTGCCAATGGGGGAGAGGGGCTATTTTTGCTTTTAATGCAAAAATCGATCTTAAAAGCACTAAAAACGGGGCATTTTGCATACTCTGCATAGCCCCCCCTGTGGCTACGCTACTAATTACAATACAAAAATAGTAAATTTGAAAAAAGCTTACATTGTTAGTTAAGGTATGAGAACTACAATAAGTCCTATCCATAACAGGAAACTTTGCCAATATTAATGAAGTGTTTCTCAAGGTCTAGAGAGTTAAAAATTATAAAATATTATTTTCTCTTCGAAAAAACTAAACGTTAAATTAACGGTTCACTATCATCGAGAGGAAAAGTGCGAACACATCAACGTTGGTTGTTCATTTCGGTACCGTTAGTTTAAAATTAACAAGGAAGAAATTTGTGAAAATTGTAACTTGTGTATAAAAATGGTTAAAAAGCATACTATCCGCCAAAAATTAAACTACAGTATATGGCATAATTTAAGAAGTTTGAAAGGGTCTCACCGATCAGTGTACTTCATGCAATAGGCAAGGGAGAGATATTGCAAATTAAGACAGCAGCGAGCCAGTGTACGCAAGGTACCATCGGTTATTTCACAATGGGATAGATTTAAATAGAGAAGTGTCGGACAACCTTCGGCTATCGTTCGCATAATTTCGTCCTACAACAACAATCTTGACACTGTAATGTAGTAAGTTTGGTTTCCTGATGTAGGCGTACGTACTGTACAGTTAGCTACCGGAAAAACAACTGGGAAAAGCAGAAATATAGACATTTTACAGCAATCATCTCCGCTTAGCATTAAGCCTCAAATAGTCAAACAAGCAAAATTTGTAATAATAGTTTATTCGCCTAGTTGCTTAGGCCAGGAGACAGTGAAGGACCTTTCGGACTTCGAGTTAAGCTGCCACCTGTCTACCACATAAGGTGGAGGCTTTACACTGTCCCTTTTGATTGCTGAGCATCAAGCAAGGAAGCTGTGAACACTAATTTTTATAGTCTTTGGCCTGACCCGACCGGAAATCGAACCCAAGTCTACCGTTTCAGTAGCAGACGTTCTATCTACTCGACCACAAGCAGCAATAAACTAACCAAAAAAATTTAATGTAGAACTCAAAACAGTGGAGCGTAATCCTTCCAAAATCGTTACAGTCGTTTCCTCGTAAATGGAGAATAAATTATACAATTAACATATCAGTCAAATAAATGCATTAAATTTAAAATATACACGCATTCAACTCGTACTGACGTTTACGCCTTTGCATTCAGACAAGTTCAGATCTTGCAAGTTTCTGCATTCCGAAATCGCTTTAAAAGCCGGCCAATGTATTGAGAAGCATTGCCGGAGATTAAGATGGACCAAATATGGACGGCATTTTTGCAAACACTGAATAACCACTTTGTCGTTGACGCTGAAAATGGAAAATGATATTAGTGGAGCAAAATAATTCAACGTAACTAAATACAACGTAAATCAGTACAAAACACAACGTAAAGTACGCAAGACATTATACGTGGTATAAGTTGTAATTAGAAGGGCGGTGCAAGATACCTGCTCTTAACTTTTTTTAATTGCGTTATTTAGTAAGCCTATCTACTTTATGCTTGAATTCTATCGAGATTACAATTAAAAAACATTTGATTCTAAAATGCCAATGTGACGAATTAAGATGCTTTGTAAATTAAAGTAATAACTGCGTAAAAAACTGTACTCATACCTAGATCTCACGCGGTTAAAATTCAAGTTACTCCACAAAGATGGGGCACCAGTGATTACTTTCCAAGCTCGACATACTCTCGCGCATCTTCCCAAATCCATCAAGTCGAGATTGCTGAATATTTGAATCGCACATCTACGGGGAAGCAGCGACAAATCGTCTCTGTAAACAAACAATTGATACAAAACTAAAATAGTACACGCTTAAAAAAACAGTAAAACTTATCTGCTGCTCATGAACATAAAAAAGTGTTGTTTCTTTTGTCATCAAATGAGCTTCATAATTGGCTCTAAAATGTTGATTGCATTAACTGTCAACAAATACGTTTTCCTTTACCTAAAATCAATTTCACAGGCTGACATTTAAAATAGAGCAAAATTAAACTTTAAGTATAAACCGTTGCTTATTTTGATGTCAGCCTGTTACTGATAAAACTAAACATCAAATCTAATGGTCACAAAATGAACAAGACAAATCCATGGCACAGAATCAACCTGTAATTTTCTGATGGTGTCCCTCCATCCATGTAAGCATCATCATCCAACTCTCCTCTTTCGAGTCTTTCAAAATATTCTCTCGTTTTTCTTGCGTCCACCGCAACTGCGTGCCAGGCTTTAAACACCATTCGGCTGACTGATTGGTTGAAAACGGACTTAACGATTTTATATCCACCTAAACACAGTATTTGAAGAACACTCAATCATTTAACTTAAAATTCAGTATGATAGATATTACAGGTTGGATTTTTCCCTTAGAAATTTTGCCGAGTTTGCTAATTTAGAAACAAAATCTCAAAAAGTTACTACATGTTCCTGATTCTGAATAACTTTTTTGCGGCAGAGTTATTGTCATAACAAAGTAAAGGTTCAGAACTATAAAATTAGCTGCTTTTCAATAAATATAAGCCATCTTTCCAAAAAGTAATTTTCTGTCACAATGGTTACAAAATGTCAACACTGAAGTAAGATGTTATTTTGAAATTGTGAATTTTGAACTGCAATATTTTGAAAACAGCAGGAGGTAGAAAGTTCAAATTTGGTCAGAATGCACTTTAGGTTTTTTCCAATATTTTGGCAACAGTATAAAAGTTGACTTGAATGCGCTTTTAACTCAACTTTTTAAGGAAAGTTTTTCCACAATCTAAACCGGTTTCTGAACAAAAGTTTCGGAAGTAGAACACAAAATCTTGAAATCAAAACCGACTGCAATAGTTATTATCGTACTTACTGTCTTGACGACTTTTAACAAAAGTTTTCCATTCAATCCATCTTTTGAAGTGAATTCGCATTTTTCGAAGTCGGTAGTAGCTGTAAACACAAAACTCAAAGCAAAAATAAGAAATGGCTAAGACTTATTATTCTCAATTACTGAGATGGTTATAAAAGTAGCCACCATTCGAGATGGCTAATGTTAATGCTTTATTTCCAAGGCACTAAAGAGGGATGATATTTTTAGGAGAAAGGCAAAATTTTCGATTTCTTGTGCAAGCAGAGTACTATTTCCAATATTTTAATGCAGGCAAACTATCGAATTAAAAAACTTAGACAATACTTTCTGGCTTCTTGTAACTTTTGCATCATCGTTCGTTTTTTGTGCTTTTTATCCAAGAAGTAATGCAGCCATGCCTTGAAGCACATCGTTTTAATTTTCGCACGGTAAAATTCGTAAGCTGTGGCGAACATTTCAGTAGTTGGCTGAAAAATACTACAAAATTCAATATCGATGACTTAACTATTTACTGAAGGCAACCATAATTAAATTGCAGTTGGTCATGTGCAGCTAGATAATGGTATATTGAACTATTTTTTTCTACAAAAACCCCCTAAAACGGCAATGTACACTATAGTTCTGGCCCCAAACTTTAACAGATAACATGGCAAGAGTTTGCTTTTTAAAACGATGCTTTTTTTTCAAATGAGGAAACTCCAAGCCTTGGAATAAAAGTAAACTATCGAAGATGTTTCCTACAATTACAACGAAACAATCACAGACAAGTATAAAAGAATGATAAAAATTGGGAGGGAGAAAAACGAATCGAGATACTTATATTTGCCTGGTATTACCTTAATTCAACATAGCTAACTCAGTCTTAATCATTAATTACAGGCATTCAATCAAAATCTATTTCATTCACTGTAGCTATTTACATCAAGATTTAACTTACCACTGTTCCTTCACCAAATAAAAATATTTCATCCAAATAACTTTCTGTTAATTTTTTCACTTTAGGTTGCATGTCATCAGGAATAAACATGTCCCTGTAAAATTAAAAACAATATGCTTGAGTTTAATGCATTAGGAGTTGTACAAATAAAGATACATGCAAAATTATCAAACAAAACTAAACATAACTCATCTCTACAAAAACACTGATAAAATTAAATATAAAAACCTGCATTTAATTACCTTGGCAATATCAGGAAATATAACTTGATGTACTCGATGCAATATAGAGTAACATAAAAAACAGATCAAATATTTTTGAAGACTACTTCTTATAAATCCAGAAGTTGCATAGCAGATTTTCAACTTAGATTTTCACAACAGTGAGGTAGCACTTGTTTAAATCCTTTCTATAAACTGCCTTTAGTGAAAATGCAACATCATAAAATCAAGACTTGAAAAGCGTAGGTACAAGAAAAATCCTAAAATCATCCCAAAGTTTCTTCTTTTATGTCAGTTAGCTTTAACTGTAATTGCTACAGAATCATTTTACTTAAATGTAAACCAGAGGTGTATTCTCCATGCATGCAAGGCATGCATTGCATGCCTAGTTATTTAGCCAAAAATAATAATAATTTAAACAAGTACACGTAAAAACTTAAAACAAAATCAAACTAAGTTGCCACAGTTGCAGGTATTTATTTTCAAGTCAAAGTAGCAATAAATAGTCTCGCTTAATTCATTGATTTCAGTTTTAGTCTGTTTTTAGCATATTGCTAAATTACAAAAAATAATTGCAACACGCATGCAATTTTTGCATTTAATGACTCAAGAGATCGTTATGTTTCGATAAGATTACAAATAAAATTAGATAGGTTTGAAAACTTTTAATGGCGCATTGCTTGCTGCAAAAGTTCTTTTATACGTCCAGTTTCTGGCTTTTCCTAAAATATAGTCTCTATTTGGATTTTAGGTTTGTAACAGTAAATTAGCTTGAAATAGGCCACAAGCTATGCACCAAAACATGCAATTGTAAATATTGCATGCGTGTTGCCATTTATTTTATGCAATTTAGCGATATGCTAAAGCGATTTACTCAGCAGTGAAACCAAGCCGTAATAGCCGGTAAGTATTGGCATTAGGTAATTTAAGTCAGAGTGAGTTTATGATATGGTACTGTTTGCACTATTTAGGCTACATGTTGAGCTGCAAAAGTGAAAACAAGATGTGAAATTCATTTAAACAGGAAGTTACCAGTAATTGGTTTATTTAGTACTTAATAGGCCTAGGCTAGTTGTAGTTTACATCAGGTTTGCAAAAAAGTTTTAAAGACTATCTATACATTACCGGTACCGATAGGTTGTTTAGCTGCTTTGTTTGTGCTTTACTAGTTGTTGAATAAACTATACAAGGCCAGGCTTAACCATACACGCATTGGACTAGTCTAGAGCCCACTAGCCTGCTTAATATTGTACAGCATCACTGGCTGTTGCCAAGCTACGATATATTATAAATGACATGAAGAAAAGAGGCTATAAAAGTAGGCTATGCATTTGCTATTCAGCAAGTTGGCTCAGCTTAGTTCTATCAGGCTGATGTTTTTACCTCAATGTTATTAAGCCTGCTTTACTGTAAACAGCTAGACCTATCTCTGTCCGTAGCAACACAAGAAAGACTTGAACAGTAAATTTACACACTAATGTTTACTGGGGAAAAGAGGTCTAGTTGCAATGCTAAACATTTATCAGTGTATGTTGCTTTTTTATTGTACTGCCTAATAGCCAATGACGTCAACAAATCTGATGACGTCATCATAATTGCATGCCTTATCAGAAACATTACGCTACGCCACTGATCTAAACAATACTGAAATATAACGTCCATAACTATTTGCTTTTTTCTTAACCTTTGAAGAAAATGGCTGGTGTTACTATAACCTTTGACAATAATGCCCTAATCAAGTCCTAATTCTGGCTTGATCTAGTCTATCACAAATGAACTTATAAATTTGACTATGATAATTTCTTTTACTTCAACAAAAAAAACTATCAAAAATCTAATTCAATGTGACCATTTCAACATGTTGCTTAAACTATTTCAATTAGATGCATTGCAATTTCAATTACAGAGCTATTAGATTTTTAGCACAAAGCTGTATTAAAATGCATCATTTATCAAAACAATTACCATGTGGTTTTTTGAGATATTTTTGCTTTTTTCTTTAGGCAAAATAATTTTTAAGGATGGTATTCAATGATTCTTACAATACAGCAATCAAAAATATACTGTATAAAGTCTCTGGAGTAGAAGGACTGAGGTTCAAATCACGGGCCAGTCAAATCGGACACAGTGTTGCCAACAGCTCACCATCGCTGCAACATTTCTTCAAAAGGAGTTGTGTTGCCCAGGCACAATGATGCGGAGATGGGTCCCGCCAACTCGTTACATGCTTTGGAATATTACAGTGGAAGAGGCTTGGCGAATGTTCCATTTGTGCAGACATTTTGAAATAAAGCCTAAAAAACAAACCCTATGCCCTAACCTTAACCCTAATCCTAGCCCTAACCCAAATCTACAAGTGTAATAATCAAAATAAAAATTTCCGAAAACGAGTGACGTCACTGGAATCTTTGTTTATTTAACCGCGCGTGTTCCATTCGCCAAGTCACTTCGTATTACAGTGAGTATAATCAAACATTTGATTTGACAGAAATACAAAGCAAACATAATCAGACTGTCAGAATAATTACCACGAAATGTTGTAAAGTTCTTCTGTTTTTACTCTTTGCAAAGCATTTTGAAGCCATTCTAATGGGTCTTCGGGGCAGGTAATTATCAAGCCAGTCAGCAGGCACTAAATTTAATATATAAGAACTAAGAAAACAAGAATTAAATAAAAAATGGTTGGCAAACTAAATATTATTCAGTTACCAGAAGCATAATAATTGATATTGATATCATTTACAATACTGCAGCATTAGCAAATGTAACTTTGTATGGTATATCAAAAATTTTGTGAAATAGTATGGTAGCAAAAATATAGTATACTCGACTAAAAAAAATATAGTGGTAAAAATGCAGCTTCATTAATCTGCTATCACACTGTGATTGCAACTTATCCTACAAAACTGACCAAATGAATTAATAAAACACAGTACCTTTCATACAAAGCCTGTGATCAGAGATATCTAATCCCCCTCCCTTTTAGTTCAGATTGACAAAAGTTCATTTATCTATGTCTCTATCTCTATTTATCTATGTCTCTATGTCCAATGAAATATTCTGCATGTGCAAGACAATCGAACATACGTAATTTTCAAAGCTATTTTCATCTGGTAATGAGGTACCTTGATTAAAAGATGGAGAGAAATGACATTAATTCTAGATCTACCATACCTCATAAATATCAGGCAGTTGATGAATTCGAAGAAATTCTTTTAAAACTGGATCAATTCCTTGCAAAGATGTCATGTTACCAACACCGCTATCGCCAGAAAAACAATATGCTGCTTCTAAAACCTTCTGCTTCTTGCAATTGATATAGAACCTACTACTGCTTTAAGCCCACCAAATGATCTAATACTGGTAGTTGAATAAGTTAAAAGTATTACTCATTTACCAGCACTTTTAACCATTCTCTTTAACACTGTAAAAATCAGAAATAAGATAATCAGACAAAATAGGCCTACCACAAAAAATATCTAATTCAGTCTTAAATCAATTTAGTTTTCAATTTTGAAACACAATTAAAACTAAGACTATGCTTTGAGCTCAACTGCCAGACTGCTGATTGCAAAATTAGAAACTGCAGCTACAACTTGACATGAGGTGATTCATATTTATCTATAGCCTAGTGCTGTGATTTACCCGGGATTACAGATGCAAAGAATACCGATATTTTAGTCACAGAACGTACCGCCTATTCAAAAAAACTTATCCTAAACCAACTCTCATACAGTCGTATGGTTGAGCAAGTGGAGTGAGCTTTTCATGTTTTCGTAAATCAAGTTGTATACACTACAGCATGATGTATCTAATTAACAAATCAGAGTGTATTGTAAATCAAATGACTAAAGAAAGCAGGTTTAAACTCTGCTTCGCTAGCCTAAAACACAGAGACTTATATTTGATTACAGAAGGGCTTGGCAGCTTGGTGGCTAAAAGCACCCCCACATCCCAAGCAGTACGTGAAGAATTCGGCGGTGTCAGTTGTCACGGTTACTTACGTCGCTAGTGAGCGCTATTTTTCCACATAAATTTTTACATTTACTTGTCATTTGCAGTCGCTGTAGAAAAGGATGGCCGTACGGCACGGTACGTAGGTATGGTAAACCTCAATTTTTGCAAAGAAGTACGGTACGCTTTTTTTGTGATGATACGAGCACGATACGTTGGTACGGTACGCCTTTTTTGTAATGGTACGGGTACGGTACGTTGGTAAGCTGTTTGAATTTGCCTACTAAACGTTTTATGTGAAGCGTGCGGCCGTCAATGAAGATTCGTGCGACTGTGCCCGACGTTCACATAGTCTAGGCTATTCTCAAGTAATTATTATAGCCTCTTAATAGGTCGTTACAATTGTATTATGATGACACAAGTCACAGTCACTAGTATGGCCAATTGTGATGTCATAACTACTGCCTATACAGGCTAGGAGCCTAGTACTATCGTGGCATGTAATATATTGAAGAAACAATTCAACGAAAACAACTGCGACACTAATAGCCAGAGGTGGAGTCGAGGACACAAGGCTCGAGGCCAAGGCCAAGGACACAAAAAAAATCCGAGGCCAAGGCCAGCCTTTCCGAGGACAGACACTCTCGAGGCCAAGGACAGGAATGCCCGAGGCCAAGGCCAAGGACCAAGGACACAAGCGCAAGTGCTCTCCAAAAAAAAAAGGTCTTCACAAAAATTTTTCAGGCGATCTCCAAAAAAAAAAAAGGTCTTCACCAAATTTTTCAGGCGATCTCCACAAAAAAACGTTTTCCAAAAAATTTTTCAAGCTCTCCACAAAATTTTAACAATTCAAAAAATACTGCTGTCCTCGAGCCGAGGACAGGCCAATTTTCGAGGACTTGAGGCCTTGAGGCTAAGGCCAAGGACTTGACCTTCAAGGCCAAGGACTTCAAAATGTGTCCTCGAGGACACATTTTGAAGTCCTTAGCCTTGACCTCGAAGGTCAAGTCCTTGGCCTCGAAGCCTCAAGTCCTCAAAAATTGCCCAGTCCTCGGCTCGAGAACAGCGCTATTTTTTGAATTGTTAAAAGTTTGTAGATCGCCTGAAAAAATTTTTTGAAGACTTTTTGTTGGAGATCGCCTGAAAAATTAGAAAAAATTTTAAGACCTCTTTTTTTTTTGAGAACACTTGGCGCCTGTGTCCTTGGTCCATGGCCTTGAGCATTCCTGTCCTTGGCATCGAGAGGGTCTGACATCGGAAGAGTTGTCCTTGGCCTCGGATTTTTTTGTGTCTTTGGCCTTGGCCTGAAGCCTTGTGTCCTCGACTCCACCTTTGAAATTGAGATCGCTGATTTATGAACTAGTGATTTCAAAGTCAGTTAAAGTTGCAAGTAGTTTAAGGAAGAAAGGATGGCAGTACGGTACAGTACGGTACAATATGGTTCAATTTTTGCTAAGAAGTACGATACACTGGTACGGTATGCCTTTTTTGTAATGGTACGGGTATGGTACGTTGGTACGGCACGCTTCAAAAATTGAACTGAAGTACGGTACACCAGTATAGTACAGTTCAAGGTGCAAGGTACGTAGTATGCAAATTCTGAACGTACTGTACCGTACTGCCATCCTTGGCCATAGATCCAGTTTATGCAAAAAAGAAGGTCGACAGACTTGCGGATAGCGTAGGGGTAAAGAATCAAGAACTCGCGAGGTTTAACCCTATTTGTATCACAACGGCGGGGGGGCAAATTTGCCCCCCTCTTAGTTATTTTAATATAGCTCCTAAACTGAAAAAAGTTTTGCTTTGATGTAACCTGACTTGAATCAAATTTAATTACACACATTTCCAGAAAGTTTGGGGTCAGCCGTATAACTGGAAGGACGTCATTTTTGCGTTTGTCAGAGGCACCTAAGGAGTTTCTGACAGTTTCGATCATAATGCAGGCTTCTCAGTGCGCTTATTCTATTGGTTGTACTGCGCATTCATTATCGATGCTAATCTTTAGCTGGAACAAAATATTTTATTAACTGATAAATGCATTGCATCATCATTACGTCATTGATGACGTCATAATTCAAATTATTGCTTTTTCTGCTGTTTCTCGAAATAAACTGCATTGGCATAAAAAAAATATTCATTTTCATTAGCTGTTGAATGATATAATAAAAATATACTGCAATATTCTAAAATTTTGCAAATTATAGTACATCTCAATTACAAAAAATAATCAATACAATGTACAGAAGTCCCCGCTTAATAAGCCCACCTCGGGACCGGACGATTTTGCGCTTATTAAGCGGGTGGGCTTATTAACAAGGGGACAAATTTTCGCCACTCTCATGCGCATGAATGAATATGGTCGACTGTACTAAGGCTAAAAGTTGCTGAATCTATTAATATTGTTCGCAACAGTTACAGATAACAAGCAATTTATCTGTAATCAGCAGCCTATGGTAAAATCTTCAGAGCACCAGTTGTCTTGCCAATTGATCACCGCACAGATAAACGATCTGTGACGAAACAGTTGAATTAAGAACTAGGGCAGCAGCGTAACGAAGCGTGAAATCGTCGAAAGCAAGACAAAGAAGTATGACTTTCGACGCATTTTCACTCAGTTTTAGGCAAATGTGTTCGAAAATTGGGCTTATTAAGCGGGGTTTTGGGCTTATAAAGCGGGTTTTTTATTTATAGGAATAAATGGAGTAATTCCGGACCGGACGATTTTGGGCTTATTAAGCGGTTGGGCTTATTAACCGTGGGCTTAATAAGCGGGAACTACTGTATTAAGGATGATGTCATCATGCATGTGACGTCATCATGCATGTGACGTTATCATCTACATTGACTTCATCAGAGATGTCTTTGAAGGAACAAAATCTAAGTTAAAAATAGTATTTTGGAAGATTTAAAATTCTTGCATGCTGTTATAAAGATTTACGGTACTGGTTTTGATGACGTCAACGTTGTTTTCGTGACGTAACAACCTCAAAGTATTTATTTTCAAAAATTTAACAAAAAATAGCTTCAACGAGCAAAAAATGTTACTTCGATCACTAACCATGCAGTTTTTGGACAGGGGAGCAAATTTGCCCCCCCCCCCGGTACAAATAGGGTGTAAAAATAGCCCGATAGATATTGATGGATTGCACGTGACGTCATCGCGCTGCTAGACAAACCGCTGGACGTCAAAATCGCGGATCGGCGCTATGTAAATACATGCAAAAACAGTGATAGCGAAGATTATAGAGCGTATTTTCAGGCTCTAAATAAGTTGAATCTTTGTAACATTAAACTTAAATGCTAGATAAAAGCCTGCAAAAACTGAAAAAGATCTTAATTAATAAGAATTCAGTTTTGGTATGCTTTTTTTGGTGACGTAAATACGGCTTGCTGTTAAGAATCATGTTATACAGATGGTGGTAGCTAGCTTCGGTTACTAAATTCGAGGCTTACTATTGACTTATTTGTGACAAAAATAGCGTACTTTTAAACAGCTGTATGACAAAATTAGCTTACTTTCAAACTTTTGTTATTTCATGAGTCTATTTTGGATGATCTTGGTAATTTTTGCATTTCGTGTTGTCATTAGCGGCTTACCGCTATGGTTGTTAGTTGCAAGGAGTTTAAACGCAAAAGCAGTTGTTTTGATTGAAATATTTCGTCGAGATGTCATTAAAATTTTAAACTAATTATATTTAACTGGCCTCAGTGTAACTTTGATCCAGCCTTAATTTGCATTTATTTCGACTTGGGGTAGTGATGTTAAATATTATTCATAAATTGTGCTTAAACTAATCATTAATCTGCCATGCGTTACTGCTGCGACGTAGAATTTTAAATATTTTAAGATATGGCCGAATTTACGATATGAACCAAAGCTAAAAGCCGGTCAAAGTGGACAATATCAGACAATGGACGATGAAAATTCATGAAAGGCGTAACTTTCAAGACCCGCTGAGCCATGTAAGCTGCATAAATTGCTCCTGGTAGCTTTTATTTAAGGCCAGGCTATCTACAAAAGCATTACTTTACAATCAAATTCTTTAAACATGCCCACTGAAGGAATTATACATTGATTTGCGGTAACGTCCAATGCTTTGTAATTGCGTTTTGACGTCCAATCGTTTTGGCGGGAAAAAGCTATGACGTAGCTGCAATCCATCAACAGGGTTAAAGTTCCATTTCTTGCAATGACAATTTCTGCAAGTGCGTGTTAATATCTGTTGTTGTCTTGTAAAGCCTTAGGGCTGGTCAGTCATCATCAGAAACACTTGTACACAGAGTTACAGTATTTATTTTTGAGAAACACTTGCATGTACGACGACGCCCACATATTGTAGGAGTGACACCGTAATAAGGCCAAATTAAGTAACTGTAAGCAATACCTTTTTTTTTTTGGGCTAACCGCCGGATAACCTAAACCACCCTGCCTAAACAAAATGCACAAAATCTGATTTCATCATTGACTTGTTCATGTTTTTTTAATTATCGACTATCAGTTACACCTAGAAACTAGCAAAACAATTTTTACTGTTTCATTCGAACCGTCTCTCCGTCCGCAAACAGCAGATAACCTTGAATCAGAATGAAATCGACTGTCATCAAAACGGAGTCAATTCAGCAGAAGGGAGTAAAATCTAAATTTCCTAGTACGGAGTGCAAAAAAAAGCCACAAAACAAAAACAACAAAATTCT